>PVJX010041227.1:0-14768 GCA_004027295.1 Dolichotis patagonum
TAAATGTATTTTAAAAATGTAACCTGATATAGTTTATTGTCACTCTGTATTTTTTAATCAACTGATGCTGAAAAGAATACCTGCTGCCAAGTGAGGTTCTTCTGATTTATCTGTTTGTACAGAATGAACGATGTCACTGTTCTGTGACCCTGATGCATCGCCAATCGTTTCCTTACATGGACAGAGTCTGAAATTAGGGGCTGGCTGGGACCAGCTTCTTGTGACTGCTCCACTATGTCGAGCAATCTAGTTTCCAGTTTATTCTGAAAGTTAGATTAATAACATATGTAAAGTTATCTATTGCAGTGCCTGGCACACAGAGGATGCTTAATAAATGTCCATTTTCTTTCCAACAAATTAAACAGGAATGATGAAATGGCTGCATAACTTGCTTAATTCTCTAAATATGAGAATTCATGGAAAGTCCCATGATAGTCACAAGAGGTGAAATGTATGCTACAGTCCTCAAGCAACAGATGAGGGTGGTATAAAAAAAGACCTCAGCCAGGGCTTGCTGTTGTCTTGTGGGAAAGGGATCATCACACAAGTACTGGTTAGGAGTGATCTTAGCCAAGAAATACTCACTGACTCAGAATTTAATCAAGTTGAGTGTCAACATTTAGTTATGTGTATGACTCCTAAAAGGGCATTAATCTATATACACATCCTTTAGATAAACATGTGGGCCCTCAAGGCCAAAAGGAGGAGAAGTGGGGCTCTGCGTACTAGAAGAAGGATTCAAGGATGAATGGAGGCCAACCAGCGACATAATTAACCCCAGGCATAGGACACTAATATGTAATTTCATCCATGTGGTTTACAAGACATTTGAGTATATGCATAAAGCACGCTGCAGTAATGATGGTAACTTCCCATCACATCAATGATCAGGGTGACATGTGCTATGAGCCTCCTAGAAGATGGGTATACTTCCCCCAAAGGGGCACAGAGAAGATAGGGGTGAACAAGCTGGGCAGCATTCCCTTCCCTGGCATAGCTTAGTAGAGCTTACAATCTAACAGGGGAGAAGATCAAATGTAGACACACACACACACACACACACACACACTAACATACATGATCAAGTATTCACAGACTGTGAGGCTAAACGAGTCTGATTAATGAGTCCATAAGTGACACATATGAGAGTCAAATTGGAGGTGCTCTTTTAACAGAGTGGTCAAGGCAAATATCTCCGAGGATATTTGGGCTAAGAGGTGCATGTAGTGGCAGGGGAACAAGTCTTGTCCAGATCTGGAGAAAGGGTTCCAGCCAGGTGACAAGCACTTTCAACAGGCATGCAAGAACTTGTTGAGCTCAGGATCTACAGTAAGAGCAACACAGAGGATGTGAGTAAGGGAAAGGCTATGAAGAGAGCTGAGAAAGGTGACCAAACATGACTACGTCTAACCAACTCTGTTACTATCTTCTTCCCTGGACCTCCATATATTACCTGTGTTACTGTAATAGCCTATTAAACTGGTCTTCCAGTTCTGCTGTTGGTCTTCTTTGATGTACTGCCCAAATTTGCGTGCATATTAGAATTGTCTGGGAGATTTTGCTTCTCATTTAGTGCATGCTAACTTGTGTTTTGAATTACTATCTGCTCAGAAGTGGCAAAGGGTTACAAGAGCTAGTAGTAACTGAATCAGGGTGTGGATCCACTCAATTACTCCAGAGCCTCTACCTTAGCTATTACAGTCCACTGCCTAACCACAAAGCAAAGACTTTAATGCACAAGTGTATAGCACCTACTGTGTGATAAGCACTGACTCATTCAATCTTTGTGGGACACCCTGAGTTCAGCACTACTTTTAATCCCTAGTAGCTTACCTAAGCTCACACAAATAACAGATGGTGAGCTTGACATTTGAATTCACGTAAATTCACTCTAAAACACACATTTTCAACAATACCCTCAAGGAAACAATATGCTTTTCTTACCATGATGAATAACTCCTACTCTAATTCTGTATAATGCACAGAAACTTAAAGTACGTAAATATTATGTTAGTAAGTATTCTCCAGAGAAACAAAACTGATAGGATGTGTATATATACTTAGCCAAATAGATGTTTTTTAATAGAGAATTGGCTCACATGAGCACAAACAGTGGCAAGTCCAAAGTCTTCAGGGTAGGCTGGTAGGCTACAGACCCACTAGAGTTAACGTTCTAAGTCTGAGTCTCCAGCTAGCCCACTGTAGAAACAGAGAGAGCTGGAATTTCATATGAAATCCCAAGCAGTCTTTTGGCGAATCCTTTCTTGCTCAATGAAGACTGGTCTTTTTGTTCTATTCGTATATCCAACTGATGAGATGCGGCCCATCCAATTATTGAGGGTTAGACAGCAGGAAGAAAAGATTTGAGAATTTATTCCTGTGAAGAAATGTTAAATATCTGAGGAGACAGATATGTTTAACTTAATTTAAACATTACACAATGCATACAAGAATCAAAACATCACATGGCACCCCATTAACAAGTAGTATTCTGTGTTTTGTATGCTAGTTAAAAATAAATTTCATTTTAAAAATTTCATAGGGAAGGCAGATAAGAAAAATTAGGAAAAAATGTCTAAAAAGACTCCTCAGTTAAGAAGGCTGATAATGACAAGAAGATTGACAAACTCTATGCTAGAATGGGCCTGTGAGCGTCACATCGCAGATTAGGACAATTAATCATCTAGAGAAGCCACACAGGGCCACGGGTGGTAGCCATTGTAACAGTCACTAGCTGATTCTAACCACAAGCTTTTAAGGCACAGAAACAGTGGTTACATTTTGAATCCATGTACAGAAAGCCGCACTGACCGCTGTCATGGCTCAAGCATGCTTTGTATACTGTCCTCCTCCCACATACATGTTCTAGGGGAGGGGCTCTCTTGACCTACCTGAATCTTCCTTCTTTGGGATCAATGTGTCTGGGCTTTATACAATGTGGTAATACAATATGGAAATATGACAGAGTGAAGCGCCTCTGGGGCTCCCTACTGCCACAGCTCAGAACCCCACCTCTAACATATAGATGTGGCAGTGAAGGAGTTGCAGGCTCTGGATGAGAACTCCCTGGGCATGAAAGACTGTGGCTCATGGACTCCTAGGACAACTTCCCTAAGATCAGGTCCTGAGGTTTTAGGGCTCCATCCAGAACCCTCCTTGCTTGCTCCTCACTGAGGGAGATTTGAAAATCTCTCGAGTCCATGCCACAATCCAGACTACAGAAGAGAGCCTTTAGTTGGAAGTCAGGTATCAGTAGGTTTTAATGATCCCCAGGTGGTGCCAACATGCAACAAAATTTGGGAATCACCTGCCTGTTCACAACTCTGCAGCTGGAGTTATCTTAATAAAATAAGTTTAATCAGGCATCCCTTTCTGCTTAAAGCTCTTCAGTGGGTACCTATTACATTGAGAATAAAGTCAGCCTTTCTCTTATGACCCACAAACCATTGTATTACCTGGCTTGTGTCTGTTCACCTCCCTTCTGTTATCCTGAGTTTCTTTCTCCCTAATCTGAGTTTCAACTACTGCTCTTTTTGTTTCTCAGATATGGCAAGAATGAGCACCAAAGCATGTGCTAGGAACAGCAGCATTGATGTACCTGAAAATCTGGAAAACTTACCATTCTTCTAACATTTCTGTATCTGCAGAAATAGCTCATTCTTCTACAAATGCCCTCTCCAGTCTTGAAGGGAATGCAGTCTTCTTCCCTGAAATCTTCATGTGTATCCTCTCCTGGGTAAGAGTACAATAGTGAGATTATGTTACAATAGTGAGATTATGTTACAACAATGAGATTAAGCTGGTTAGGGGAGTACTAGACCTGCTATGGGAGAAAAGAGACATTACCATAAGGAGCTACAGGATCTAGTTAGCATAAATCAACCATTAGGAGTTAGGAGACAATGCTGGGGAATAAATTATGCAGGTACTGGATCAAGCAGGAGTCAGAGCACAAAATGGGATAAAAGTTATTGGTATGTGAACATTCACCAGAGATACACAATTTAATATCCTGGCAGCCCTAGGAAACCATATGAAAATGCTTAGCATGATTCTTGAAATTATAGGAAAACCAGTAGACTCATAGCAATCAAAGTACAAATGCCCGAATTGTTGAGTAAGGCAGTACAGAAAGAAATTGTTGAGTAAAGCAGTACAGTACAGCTCCAGAGAGTGGGCTTGCTAAAGTTGCTATCCTGGGGCTGGGGGTACAGCTCAGTGGCACAGCAAGTGCAGGGTCCTGAGTTCAAATCCTGATACCTAAAAAATAAATAAATAAAGTAGCTATCCAATGAATTCTAAAGTCCTTGATGGATGATTACAAGGGGTGATAGTCTAAATTTTTAAAATGTATTACTGTAAAGGACACATTGCCATTAATCTCCCTCAAAATACTCACTTTTGCTTCAAGTATGCTTATTCTGTCCTTGCCACATTCAAAGCAGTTCTGCAAGTCCTCTCATGAGTTTCTCTACAGGTGTAAAATACCATGAGTGCATCTGCCAATGGCCGTCCAATGGAAATTTAGGCTTCCAAAATCATAACAGTGTATCTTCATCCACTTTATTCACCAAATTTGGCACAGTATGACCTCTGATTTTTACCCAGAGTCAAAATACCAATGACTATTCACAACGGTAACTGTACATTTGTGAAAGAGGAGGATACCTCAACTATAGCAGAGAAAGAGATATTTTGATAGCTACTGTTAATATCCGGTTGTCTTAGTGTAAAGTGCTGTGTTGCTTATGTTGTTCTGTTCTGATCTGCTTTGTTCTGCCCTCTTTTGTTTTATTCTCTTTAAAATAAAAAAAGAAAGAAAGAGGAGAATTCAAGCATTTAATGCAGTCTGAGGTTTTCTCAATAACCAAGGACTTGAAGAATCATCAGAAACTCCACTGGACTAGAGGCATGTAGAGACGAGGTAATGAGCGTAGCTCTAGCCCACAATCTGTCCACAGCACCAATAGACCTGTTTGATGATTATTTATTTCCCTAGTCTCTAAGTGTATAACGGCAATTGATGTAATTTGAATATTGACACAAGACTTTCATTAATCCCCTTGCTTATAGTATTGTAATAGCAAACTTACAGGATAGCAAACTGATAGAAATTTCATAGCAGATGCTAAAAATCAATTAGTAGCCTGTGACTATGGCTATGTTCATTCTGCCTGTCACATGGTTAGACTACTACACTCAGTTGGCTTTGACTGTCTGTGTCCAGCTGCTAGGTCAACCTGACTGCATCCCGCTGTAATGTCTGTGTTTCCCTAACTAAAATTATATCCCCAGTTCTTCCAACATGCTTCAAGGACTTTATACCTAAAACAGACAGGTCCAGTCAAGGACACATTCAACTCTACCTGCTCCACTCAAAACTCCCCTCCCTCTTAGAATGTTCCTGACTTATGATAAACAATTCTTTTTAAGTAAACCTTCTTTGAACAAATCTGCCTGACAACATATGACTTGATTCATGTAACCAATAACCTTCTCTCAGCTTTGTACTTCCTGCTTCCAAAATGTATGTAAGTTTCTGTTTCACACTGAGCCAGGGCACGTGATTTGGACTCTGTCCTGCCAGCCTGCCAGCATAATAAACAATTGCCTTCCAACTCCTTGGTGCAGAGCACTTGCCTTTCAGTTCAGTACCAGGTTTTCACAACATTATAAAAAGTATAACATTTGAGAAGCTCAGATGAAAACCTCTTATGTCACTTGGAATTAAGCCCAAATAGGAGAATCACAACAAAGAAGTTGAAGGTTCTAAAACCAGGCTATACCATCTATAGTGGAACATTATAGCTTTAAAACTAATAGTCATTATCATATTGTAATATGATACAGATGGAGTGTTGGATCATGAATCATTAAGTGACTATCGAGTTGCAGCTGTTTATTAAGACATACTAAACCATAAGATTGGTAGTACCCAGCAGTAATCCATTGCAAAATCAGCTGATTGATGAGTACAAGGCTTGTTTCACAGATAACTTGATTCAATATGCAGGTGAAAGTTGAAAATTGGCTGTGGTTGCACTTTAGCCCACTCAGAGGTGACCTGAAAGACAGAATGAAGGTAAATCCTCCTGGTGAGCAGAGATCTGGATGGTGCAATTGGTCATTCACTTTATTTGGGAAGAGAAATAACCTGAGGTTAGAAGTATTTAAAGTCTTATAGGGAATTATAATTCAGTTGGCTTGTTATAAAAGCCTGTAAATTTTTTAAAATGTAAGATTGGAGACAAAAAGGTCTGAGATATCCATGAACTTATAGTAGTGACCATGAAGTTTGAGGATCTGGCAGTGGTGTCTCCCTAATGCTGGGAGAACACAATGCGCAAATCACAAGAACAGTCATATGGCAGAAATGTCAACTATGGATGGGCATAGACTCCCACTCAAAAAGGTAATCTAGCTAGTGCCATAGCAGAACGAGCAGATTTCCAGAAAGAATCCAATGGTCTTTAATATATCACCTTGAAGAAATGATCAGCCACTTGGTGGCAAGTTGACTACATTGCAACTTTTCTACCCAGGAAGAGTGAGTCATTTGACAAGTTATTAATTTTGATGACTATAAATGTTTTCCAGAAATGACCTCAGATTGCACAAGAATGTTTATCCCTTACCATAGGATCACATGGAGCTGCACATCAAACCAAAGGACACTTTTGTCAGAAAAATAGATGCTGAAGATAGTGCATGACTACAGGGTCCACTGGTTATGGCACATTTTCCATGAACAGAAGCTGCAAGACTGACAGAGTCACAGTGTTGAACTGCACTGTTGAAGGCACAGGAGAGGTGACAGCTCAAAAATTATTTCATGATCTACCCCTCAGGGTGCAGTGTTTACCATAGTGAAAACCTTCATACAGTGTTGCATTCCCCAAAATACAATAAAGTATTCCTGTAATCAAGAAGTGAAGACATGAGTGGTTCCTCTTGCAGAATTTGCATTTCCTATTCTTACCATTGATATCTTGGAGAATTTGAATTCTTTGTCTTTGCAACTCTGAGCTCTGCCCCTTTAGGGGTCATGGCTCCCAAAGGGAAAACACTTCCACTGGGGACATAGAAGGAGTTCCAATGAACTGTGAATTACCAGTGTGGTCTAGACATCTCATGCTGCTTGTGGTGGAGGACAAGTAGTCGAGAAGAAGCACCATGCTAGCACTGGTAATAAATCCCGGTCATCAAGAGTTGATTTTTCACACAATTTCTGATTCCTGTGTTCCATAGACAAGATTTTGTTTAGATGGCTTGCCCAAGAACACATAGCTGCTAAGTGGTGAAGCTGGAAATTGTACCTAGTTTTGTGTGACTCCAAACACGTCTATGAATGCCTCAATGTACTTTATTTAGCAGATGTGACTGTGTTTCATATCACATGATCCTCATAACCCATTTTTAAAATTGGTGGTAGACCAGTGATACACAGATAGTCAGTCTGTAGTTTGGCTAAAGCTTTATACCATTTGTTATGCCTAAAATATAAAATATTTGTGAATAAACAAATTAGCCAGCTGCTTATGAATTGATCTTGCATGAAAACTCTGGCCTAGAGTATGATGATGACTAAGCTTACTCCCATGATGATCTGTCTAATGGGCAGATGAATTTTTAAAGACAGTCAAATGCATGAGAAAACAAGAGAAAGATGCAAGGAAAAGGCTCCTGGATGAAAGCTCTGAGTGTTGTCTGACAAATTCCATTTGCTTTGCCAGGCAGGTCTCCTTGGCTGTCTAGCACTCTCACACAAGATCTACAGGAAAAAATCACATATCACTTGCT
The DNA here is from genome assembly GCA_004027295.1 of Dolichotis patagonum. NCBI lineage: Eukaryota > Metazoa > Chordata > Mammalia > Rodentia > Caviidae > Dolichotis > Dolichotis patagonum. Next base: position 7,801 of record PVJX010041227.1, read on the forward strand.
TCAATTACCCGTAGGAATATTGGCTAAAAAGTAATCTCTCCTTGATTCTACCCTCAAAACAGCTAGCTAGTTCAACTCTTACCCTGTATATTCTTCAAGTAGGGAAAAAAAGACATAAGTTTCCTTAAAACTTCATAGGAAAAAATATTAAATTCTGCCAAATATCTGAAGTGAAGCATCTTGATTCTTAAAATACACTCCCTGGAAGACACAGTGGTACTCAAAGTACAGCTCTCTAGAAAGAAACCTTGTTTCTTGATCATCATTTTCCTAATTCATTAGCCCATTCACATGGATGAGAGATGTCTTTATGTCACCTTTCTTGATTTGGTGTCACACATACACGTGATTAGAAATGTAATCTTGAGTTTCTTAATCCATTAAGCAAAATTTTCTAATTTAACATCTTGTCCCAGTATTACCTTTCAAAAAAACTATTTGCTGTGCTAAGTAATAAAGCAGGCGCTTTAAAATAAAATAGCAGGCCCCTTTGGTAGATGCTGCTAACAACTCCCCCAAACCAGCTTCAGCCACTCACAACAAAAGTGGATTCAGCAGTTTCCAGAACATGAATAGGATATGAGACTTGCCAAGAACTGGTGAAAGCAATTTGTAACACATTTGAAATTTTAGAAGCAAAACTTAGTTAATTCTAGAAATAATGCTGTCATTTCAAAATCACAGAAGTTCAGAATTATTTGGCAAGGGGTAAATGAGATCAGAATGAGAGATGAATCGTGAGTAAATTAAGGAGGAAGATCAAGACTTTATTATATCTCAATTTAAGATGATTATAAAAAAGTCCAAATGGAAGTGTTAAATCACCTCATAGAATACTCTGGTATAATATTTCTACTTTAGCAGCTCATCAGACAGTATATAATATGTTTCTGTTTTCTTCATGAAAGATAAAAAGTATATATGTGAGTTGGCATAAAAATCAAGCAAGTTCTAAGCTCATGTGTTGTCGGACTGTTGGGTAGATAAAATAGTTAACTACGGATTTTGATAAATTTAGTGCCGTGTTAAGTTTACACACTAGCTACTCTATGGATAACAGACTGTACTGTTTTCTAAGTACTAGGAGAAAAGGTGAAATTTTAAAAAATGCTCATCAATAAAAAGAAATCAAAAATAAAAATGATGCTTTAAAAGATGAAAACTATTGAAGGCACAAAAGAAAATATCACAGCAAATTCTGAATGTATCAGTAATGATAATAAGTGTAAATAAGATGAACAGTAAAATTACAGTATTATCAGAAAAGTGCTTTTAAAAATTCCAGCTATATTCTGTTCCTATAACATCTCAGACATAAGAAGTTAAAAAGTTTGAAAGTGAAAAAGTGAATAAAGCTTTTGTTTAAAAATAAAACTAGTGACTCCTTATTAATTTAAAATTTTTCTTTCTACTTTTGTGAGGAATGATGTTGGTATTTGTCCATCACTTTTGTTAATATGGCTCCTTTAAACTATTTAAACAAAGGTAGTTTTTCCATTTTATAACATTTACTTCAATTTCTTTAATCAGTGTTCTGTAATTTCCATTTTAGAGATCTTTCCTCTTCTTGGTTAGGTTGATTCCCAGATATTTTAATTTTGATGAAACTTTGTAAATGCAATTGTTTTCTTAATTTCTTTCTCAGTGGGTTTATTATTGTGAATAGGAAAGCTAGTGATTTTTTTTCATATGTTGATTTTGTATCCTGTCACTTTTCTGAAGTTGCTTATCAGGTTTAGGAATCTTCTGGTCCTGTTTTTAGGGTCTTCAATGTGAAGGATCATATACATGCATGTAGAAATAATTTGACTTCTTATCTATTTGTATTCCTTTGATTGTTTTCTCCTGCTTGATTGCTTTGCCTAAAGTTTCAATAATTACGTTACACTGGAGTGGTGAGAGCAGCATCTGTGTCTTGAGCTTGATTTTAGAGGATATGCTTTCCTGTTTTCCAAGTTCAGTGTGATGTTGACTATGAGTGAGTCATGGATGGCTTTTATCAATTTTCTTCAGGGTTTTTACTGTGAAGGTTTTTAATCACTGAATTTTGTCAAAGAATAGCCAAAGTGGTCCAGAAAGAGCAAAGGGGAAAGGCTAGAGGCATCAAATCCCTGATTTCAATTTATAATACAAAGAAATAGTAACAAAAATGGCATGGTGCTGGCAGAAAAGCAAAAATGTAGATAAATGGAACAGATGACACAAAACACGTGGAGCTTCAGCCACCTGAGTTTTTACAAAGGAGCCAACACATAGAGTAGAGAGAAAACAGCCTCTTAAACATGTGGGTTTGAAAAATAGGACGTCTGCATTCAGAAGACTGAAACAAGATTCCTGTCTCTCATTATGTACTAAAATCAAATCTAAATGAACCAGAGACACAGATATAAGACCTAGGGCTTTGAAACTGCTGAGAGAAAAGATAGGGTAACATTTGAAGTCACAGGCACAGGTAAACACTTCCTAAATTAGACTACAGGAAATAATATTATAATCAACAAAGGGATCTATGTCAAACAAAAATGCTGCTGCACAGCAAAGGAAATGATCGATAGCGTGAAGAAACCGTCTACAGAATGGAAAAAAACAATCTTTGCTAGTAACTTTTCTTTTAGAGGATTAATACCTCAACTATACACAGAACTCAAAAAATTTACTCCCCAAACACAAATAAGCCAATAAATAATGGGAAAATGAACTGAAAAGACACTTCTCAAAAACAGAAGTACAAACGTCAAGCAAATATGTGAAAAAGTGTCATCATAAGCCATTAGGTAAATACAAATTCAAACTACACTGAGACTTCATTTCACCTCAGTCATAATGACTGTCATTCAGAATATACACACATATGAAACAAAAACCAAAAAGCAAAACAATGAATGCTGGTGAGGGTGAGGTGGAGAGCAGGTACCCTCTTACACTGCTGATGGGAATGCAGACTAGCACAACTGCTATGTACAGCAGGGTAGAGATTCTTCAAAATACTAAAAATAAAAGTACTATGTGATTCAGCAATACTACTCTTTGGTATATTGCCAAAGCAATTAAAAACAGCATGCTAGAATGACACATGCGTACCCATATTTACAGCAGCTCAGTCCACAAGAGCTAAGCTGTGAAAACAGCTCAGATGTCCATCAGCGGATGAACGGATAAAGAAATTGTGGTATACACACATTAGGTATTATTCTGTTCTACAGAAGAGTAAAACCATGTCGCTTTTAGGAAAATAGAACTGGAAATCATCATGTTAAACAAAACAAACCAATTGTAGGAAATTAAATACTACATATTTTCTCTTTTTGAGTATTCAACATATAAAGTAAGATAAAAGAAAATAAAGGAGAGAAGACAGGAAGTTAGAACGTAGACCTTTAGTGATGAGGAAGGGAATCAGCAAGAGGGGGCAGAGAAGGAAGTGGGGTAATAGGAATGAAAATAATCAAAATATGTTATATGTGTGTATCAGTATACCAAAGCAAATATACTATTCCATATTAGTAATATGCACTCATAAAATGAAAATTGGTGATATTACTATCAGAAAAGTAGACAGCAAGGAAAAAGTATTGTTAGAGATGGCAAAGATCATCATTACATGCTGAAAATTTCAATGCATCAAAAAATATAACAATATAAATTTCTATGTACCTGATAACATAACCTCAAATTAAATAAAGTAAAAATCAACTTACAGGTGGAAATAGAAAAATATTTTATCTTAGTAAGAGAACCTAATACATTGAATTTTTTCTTAGTATTTGATAAATCAAAGATTAAATATGTATAAGAATAATATAATTTCATTAATCAGAGTCCTCCAAAAAAGCAGAAATAGACTGATGTGTGTGAAGAGAAAACAAAAAAGTCGTATACAATTAATAAACTCATTTATAAGCAGCCCATAAGTTAAAAAAATAAAATTAGAATTCACAAAATATATTAAATTAAAAATAATGAAAATATTATATACCATAAATGTAGAGCAGCTCATTTATTATAGATATTTATGTAGATATTACTTTTAATATCTACATAATAAGAAAGAAGAAATTAATGAACTAAAGATCATTATTTGGAAAAGTTAAAGAAAGTACAAACTAGTCCAAATCAAACTAGAAAATAAAATATGTAATGAGAAAGTCAAAACACTCCTAAAGAAAAGAAAGTTTTAAAATATACAATAATTAAGTAAGAAAAGATGAAAAAACTTACTGGAATGCAGTTAAAAACCCAGAAACAGAATCTCACAGAAATTTGTTTTATGTTAGAGCTCATAACATAGATCTATAGGGAAAATGTAAATAACTTTTAAAATGGTCTTGGACAAACAAGTACTCAATGAAAAAAGTTAAATAGGACTACTATCTTATCATTAAATACAAAAGCAATTCTAAATTGATTAAAGATAAGAGGAAAAGTTGGTAAAGAAGCCAAAAAAGTTTTTCAAGCTGTGGCATGTTCTGCAGTGATCAGTATTGCTTCTGGGGCTCTTCTGGTTATTTATCTACAATGCCTGAGATATAGATCCAGATATAGCAGAAAAAGTTAGAAAGCACACACACACACACACACACACACACACGCACACACACACACACACACACACACACACTGAGAGAAAGAGAGAGAGACACAGACAGAGACAGAGACAGAGTCACTCCTTCAAGTTGGGCTAAAAGAAAGACCAGAGATGGCAAACTTTTTAGAGTTTTCGATCATACAAGCAACCCGTATGTTGGCCACCAGTGGTCCAGAGTCATTCTATTGTGCAAAACAACCCTTCTGAGGAGTTGAGGAACGTCTTTGATCCAGGATCTGCCATGGTCAGAATCAGGTTCCTGTCATTCTTCGTGGGCACTGATTCTTATGTATGGAATCAAGAACATGGTATATCTTTCCATTTGTTTCAACATGCTTCAATTTCTCCCAATATTATTTCACATTTCTCTGCCTAGATATTTTGCATATTTTTGTAGATTTATTGCTAGATTTTGGGGATTCAGTGTAATTTAAAATACACCTATTATAATTGTATTTACATAGAAACAGTATATGTATTAAATACCAATTATATTCCAACAAGGAAGGTTTGTGCGTGCGTGTGTGTGTGTGTGTGTATGCAAAACATGCCAAATGTATTCTAAAATTTATATGGAAATGTATAGGGACAAGAATATGCATTCAAAAACGACATAGGAAGATTTTATATACATAATGTCAAAAATTTTACAAGCTCCAATAATTAAAACAGTGTGTCATGAACACATAGAAAATAAGTGGACAAACTGATCCAAATAGAAAGTCTAGAAATAAACCTACACATATATAGAAACTTATTTTATGTAAAACATGGCATTGTAGAATACTGAAAAAAGTTTACCCTTTCCAACAATAGGTGTTAATAAGATGTACATTTGGAGAAGATGAAATTGGGCTTGTCTTTCATTATGTATATATAAATCAAATAATTGTAAGTGTGCCTTTGGAACTTAATATGAATAAAAACACTACAAATATTTTATAAATTATTATAGAAAAACATATTTATAGCTTGACTTGAGAAATGAAATGTTTATTATTTATTTATTTGGTCCTTTTGAGACAGGGTCTTGGTATGCAGTTCAGGCTGGCCTTCAGCTCACTTTGTAGCCCAGGCTGGTCTCAAACTTGCAATGATCCTCCTGCCTCAGCCTCCTGAGTGTTGGGATTACAGGTGTGTACCATCACACTTAACAAGAAACAAAAGTTTAAGCAAAACATCGAAAGCACTAAATAATAAAGCAAAATACTATTAAGTTGGAGTATATTAAGTAACTTATTTTTATCAAAAGACCTATTAAATAGTAAAAGAGTAAGAAATGCTTTTGACAGGGAGGATAACAAAAAGTCAGCCCCTTCCTATGAGTCAGTGCCATGCTGGGACACAGGAAGCAGAACAAGATGCCAGCCCCTTCCACTGAGTCAGTGTCATCTGTGGGCGGTTGAGAGAACAAGAAGCCAGCCACTTCCTGTAAGTAGGTGCCATGTGTGGGCCACTGGGGGGGAGAACCAGACATGAGCCCCTTCCAGGGATACAGGCTGGGAGGCAAGAGGCAAGGTCACCCACTACCCACCCCATAAGCAACCAGCTGATCCAGAGAAACACAGCTGAGATGATAGCTATTGAAGTAAAATACAACTTAATGCTTGTACTGTTTAGTATTTCATTGACTTTGCAGGCCTAAAGCCAGTAATTTGATCACCTATTTGGGAGGTAACAATACACAGTATAGCATCTATGGGGGATCTCCTTCTGAAGGTGGTAGCCATTGTTAATTCCCTATTATCTTGTTTTAAAGTCCTGTATCATACTCATTGTTTTCTTTGGTTTTATTGTGTGTTGTCTTGTTTGACTTTATTATGTCTAATAACATGGGTAGTTATTTCAAAGATAAGATACATTATGATAGCCATTTTGGATTTACTATTATCTTGCTTTGCAGTCCTGTATTGCATTCATTTTTTTTTGTTTTTATTGATTCTATTCTTTCTGTGTTGTTTGATTTTACTATGTCTGATAGTATGGGCAGCTTTCAAAGATAACAGGCATTATGTTAGCCATTGTTGGTAGCTATTATCTTGCTTTGAAGTCCTGTATCACTTATACTGTTTTGTTTTGCTTGGTTTTGTTCTCTTTTAAATAAAAAATTATAAAAGAAATATTTTTGCTCATGCTCTTGTATTCGTATAACAGCATTTTTATTGAAAAATATAAATGAAATCGTGTCACTTTCTTGCTTAAAGCCTTCCAAAATTCTGCTAATCTGTATTTTGTCCAGTAGCGCTCTGTCCTCTAGTCCATTTTAATATAAATTCTCTTCCTGTCTTTGAGATTTCATATGCATTTTTTTTCTGTCTCCCTTCTATTGTTCACTTGACTCTTTTCCATTACTTCATGTCTTGGGTTCAATCTCTTCTCCTCA
>PVJX010041228.1:0-14921 GCA_004027295.1 Dolichotis patagonum
CAACTTTTTTTTTTTTTTTAAGAGTAGAATATATTTATTGAGAGAAAGAAAGCTTCTGTCTCAGAGAGCGACAGAAAGGGACCCGAGCGGGTTACCCAGGACTCTGTCTTTTTCAGGGACTTTTATAGAGTAAAACCATGGGTTCAAGGTGGGGGAAGACTGAGAACTCACAAAGCACATGGGCATAAGGTGGGACATAACTATAGTTAGCCAATAAGAGCAATAGTTCAGGTAAAATTGATTACATTAAGGACAAATGGGAAAGCGAGTCACACAGCAAGCCAGCATTTTTGGAGCTGTGACCTTTCCCCTAGTGACGCCAGGGTGATAGGGAACTAGTTAGAATATCAGTCCCCAGGATGTGGATTCATTTGTTTGATCCTTTGTCTTGAGGCCTGGCCCACAGCAGGAGGTGTCTGTGTCCCCCACAGTTGCCAGGTGTCTGCACTGGTTCCACTGAGGACCTAGCCCTAGCTCACTGCCTATAATATTTCTGACTAACTCAGCTGCCTGCAACACTCCCCTCTCTGAAGAAGTAACCTGAACTGCCGTGAGGGGAAAGGGGTGATGACAGATCGCAAACTTCTTTGAGCTGAACAGAGTTGCAGTTATGGAATGGCAGTTAGAGATACTTCTGCAGAGTTTCTGTCTAGAGGCCCTCGATAGATACCAAGCATTTGCATCTTGGGTATGTACACAGCTTTAAGTCTGGAGGAGACAAACCAAAGAAACTGTTAAGTATGTATGGGCCAAGGCATAAAATCAACAAGACAATTATGAGTAGAGCTAACAAAGATTGTCACCAAGAGAAGCTAGAATTAACTTTTATAAAAGTCTAGGGATATCTAATATCTTGAATAGCTACTGAGGTATTAGCAGAAGAATCAAGAATGTACACACAGCATTTAGTTTTTACAACCACACAAGTGACCCCCTGTGCCGGTGTTGGCATGTCTAATGCCATCTGACTTTGAAGGGCAGCCTGTAATAGAAGATTATCTAACTCCTTATACTTTATAGGAGATCTATTGGCTGTTAGGTAATTTTTCTATGGCTGTCTGAGCATGTAATACTAGGAAATACTTAGACTCCATATAAATATTGACCTTTTGTCCCTTGCTAAGTTGTAAAGGCTCTGGTCAGAGCTATGAGCTCTGCTAGCTGAGCACTAGCTCCAGGTTTTAAGTGAGGTGCTTTTAAGAGTATAGTGTAAAGTTACCGTTGTATATCTTTTGTTGTTTTCACTCTTTATGAAGTAGCTGTCATCACAGAAGAGGGTTAAATCTAGATCAGTAAGCAGGGTGCCTAATAAGTCTTTTTTGACTGCATATGTATGAAGAATTACCTGTTCACAGTCATGTTTATCAATCTCAATTTTTCTCCTGTTTTGTCAAGAAGGTGGCGGGATTTAAGGAAGAACACGTCTTTATTTGAATGGTTGGTCCTTGTAGAAGTAGAGCCTGGTATTTAAGAAGTCTGTTATCAGACAGCCATAGACTTCCCTTAGAAGAAAGGAGTCCTGCCACATTGTGAGATGTATATATGATGAGATCTTTGCCTAAAGTTAGCTTGATTGCCTCTAGCAATAAGAGAGCTACAGCTCTAAGGCCAGCAGGCCATCCCTTTGCTCTCTGCCTAAAGTCATTTAGATACCTCATATGTTGTTAGCAGATCCTAGATTTTGTATAAGCACTTGCAAAGCCATACCTCATCTCTCATCTACATATAATTTGAAATGGTATCCTGAAATGGTATCCTGGGGTTAGGCTTGGGGCAGGGGCCCTCAGAAGTGTTTGTTTAAGCTTCTGGAATGCAGCTTGGGAATCAGGTTCCCAACATAAAATATGAGTATCTGTCTTTTGGGTCTCTCTTATAAATTGATAGAGGGGTTGTATAACCTCTCTATGTCTGGGTATCTGACGGTGGCAAAAGCCTATAACTCCTAGGAATAGAGCTCTTCCAAGGGGGCACATAACAGTATGTCATCTACATTTTGAAAAATTGTGACCTGGGAAAACTCAAAACATGCCAAGTCATGGGAAAACACTTGTCTAAAAAGATGTAGACTATCTCTGGACCCTTGGGGAGCACAGTCCATTTAACTGAGATGCTTGGTCCTGTGGATTTATTGTTTTATCTATTTTACCTTTAGTTGCCCATACTTCAGGATTTGTCTTCACAAGGGGAAGGCAGTGTACCTGACCTGGGTGTATATATATCATAGTATTAAAATATGATAAAAGAGGAGAACCAGAGAACGGCCCCAGAGATCCGGCCACGGCCATGGCTGAACCCAGGAGCCTGCACAAAGAAGCAATTCGCCTGCCCTCTTGGTAAGCACCTTCCTCTGGCGTGAGCCAGGAGGAGACACAGTAGTGTCTCTTGAGCCTACCGGTGTGCAGGCTTGCAATCAAACATCCCAACCCCCATTACCGTTAGCAACTGGGGAGAGAGGTCTGAGCATCTCTTGGCAGGATGACTGTATGCAACATAGCAAATATGGGGGGGGTCTCCTCTATCTTCTCTTTGAAAGCAAGTGTTGTTTTCAGTTTTGTTTCATTATGATTATTTGCTTTGCTCTATTCAATTTTCTCTTTCAATTGATTTTATGATGTTCTGTCTTTGATTTGATTTTGCTATACTTAATTGACTAGACAACTATTGTGAAGATAATGAGATATAGTATGGTATCTATTATTGTTATCCCAGTAACCTGTTGTGAAGTTCTGTACCAAATTCACTGCACTGTCTCAATTGGCTTTGTTCTGTCTTGTTCTGTTGTATTTATACTACCTTCAAAATAAAAAAAAGAAAGAAAAAGCAAGCCTTCTACACTGTTGGTAGGAGGGTAGAGTGGTGCAATCAGTGTCAAAATCACTGTGGAGATTCCTTAGAAAATCAAAATTATGGGCTGCAGATTTACCTACGTGGGACAAGGGCCTGTATTGCAAGGGAAAGGTTGTGAGTTCAATGTCTGATACCAATAAATAAATAAATAAATAAATAAATAAATAAAACATGAAAAAACCCCATGATAAAATATCTTTTCCTAATAGGGGAACTGGACTTTCAGGCATAATCAAAAATAAATGTGTAAAAAGAAAACTATCCCAGTTACAGCCTAAGGGTTGTGAAAGGTAGCGAATTACCTCCTCACCAGTGACTCCTTTCATTGAGGTGTGGCGATTAGAAGGCCAGGATTGAAAAGAAAGACGAGAGACTTGTGCCAGTATCCAGCAATAGGTTGGTTTTTTCCCTCTATAGTCGTGATTACCTGGGGATCTTCTGTGGAGATGACAGTCTGGCCAGAGGGAGAGGGCAGGGAGTGTGCTGGGTCTTCTAGTCCTGCTGGACCAACTGATAGGATGGGTCTGAACCCTGGGGCCTTGGCCTCAGAGGGCAGTCCGACTTCCAGTGGTCACCTTAGCAGTCGGGGCATGGCCCTGGAGGCTTCTAAGTGCAGTCCCTCTTAAGGTGACCTGGCTTGTGGCAGCCATAGCAGGTCAGCGGTGTCTTTGAATTCTTTTTGGAACCCCGAGACTCAGACCTAGGGTCTGTTTCTCTTCATGCTGCAATTAAGGCAGCTGCTTGTTTTAGGTCTCTTTGTTTTCTCTCCTTGGCCTTCTCCTTGTTATGGTTATAAAATGCTGAAAAGACAACTTTTACTAAAGTATCAAGTGAACTATCTGGAGCAAAGACTACCTTTTGTAGCTTTTTCTAATGTCTGGAGTTGACTAAGTAATAAACATGTCTTTAAGCAACATCTGTCCCTCTATCGAATCAGGATCTATAAACATACGTTTTATTATTGCCTCTGATAAACAATTTAAGAAGTCAAGAGCACTTTTCACCTTTTTCCTGAGAAATAGCTGGCAGTTTAAAATAACTAGAAGGCTTGGCTTTTGTCTCTTTTAGACCTTCAAGAATACATACTTGAAAATGTCTCCTGTTCCAATCTCCTGTATTGTTGGCAGGCCACTTGGGGTCTTGAGTAGGAACAGCTTGTGCCCCAGTGGGAACTGGTGGTTCCCCTGGCTGTCTATCTTCTGGCCTTCTAAAAGTAACAATATGATATTCATCTTCAAAGACAATAGCAGCCTGTAATGCTGCCTGTCTCTCACTAGAAGTCAATGTTTGATTTACGAGTAACATTGTATCTTTCCAGCCTAGTATATATACCTGAGTATATACCTCTAAAGACCTCAATGTACTTACCAGGGTCATCTGAAAATTGTCCTAGTTCTAGCTTAATTTGCTTTAAGTCACTGAGAGAAAGAGACCTATGTAAGGGAGTGGTCTCATAAGTATTATAATTATACCCAGAGCATAGATAAGAATTATCTTTTAATGCAAAAAAAATTTTAGCATACTGCAGTTCTAACCTTTTTTCCTCTTTCTTACAATATGATTTTAGTTGTAAAAGAACATCATAATTAATACTTCCCTCGGTATTCCACTTTGGCTCTAGGGGTAGGTAGTCCACGCACTCTTGCAGAGAAATGCCAATTGACTCTTTTTCAACATGGAAGGGTCGAATGTCTTCCAATGCTTAAGAATGCATTCCAGAGGAGTTAGGGGCTTTGGCATTGTGTTGCCCATTTCTGTAATACAGAAGCAAGGCATAAGTATGAAACCTTTTTGCACCTGAGCATTGAACTCAGGAACTTTTACTGAGCTATGAATGATATTGAGCTATTTAATTATGCAAATTAAGGAGAACAAATAGGGCATCCCTTTTTATTCCTATTTGCTAAATAGTCCCTAGGCGTCCCTGGGTTGACAATGCTCCAGAGCTGGTGGATGCTACCTGAAGAGCATGGAAGATAGATTCGGTCAGCCTATCTACCCTGGGCCTGATGTGCAATCCTATCCTCCCAGGCAGCTCATGAACTTTGTCTCCATAAAGAATGCTTAAAGAAGGAAGTATAACTTTGTAATAAACTATTTTTCTTATTGAAATAAGTAGGATTTTTTTTTTTCTAGAGATAGGCAGAACAATTGACTGGAGGAGCCTCTCCTGGTGCACTAGGCAAAGGAGGCTCTGGGCATTTGTCTCCCACTTAACTACCTAGGTAACCTTTCCTAGTAACAGGGTAAGGCTATACTTCATTTAAATTTCTATCTTTGAAGCTCACAGGTTAAATTTATAAATTATCTAGCAATCACAGTTTACTTTAGACAAAGGCACATCAATTTTCTAGGCATACAGAAAAGAAAAGCCTATTTACTCTTAATTAACATATGTAAGGCACGAATGCAAATCCTTTTCTACTACCTGCCAAGTTAAATGGGCTTAGAATCAAACATACCGTATTCTCCACCACACCCCCCCCTAACAAATGTAAACAACTGTTGAAAGCTACCTCAGCCTAATCTGTGAAGGTGGGAGTAGGGAGTCTAAGTGATCTGAAACTCCACTGAAAAGTTTAGAAAAAGAGGATAGATAGAAAAGTGGAGATTTTCAGTGGTCATGAGCAAATATTCACTGAGGAACTTTGGGGTTTCTACCAGAAAGTTGCCCTGGCCAGGAACCCTCAGTTCTCAGTTTCTATCAGCTCAGATAATCAGAGATCAGTCTTCAGAAAGGAATCCAGCTGTCTGTCTGGTCAACATTCCATTGACTCCATTGGCTTCAATGGGGATTCACCAAACAGATGCTGGGGAACCTGTCCTCTGCTTTTGAGGGTGGCAGCTGCTACAAGACTGATTAATTAGCTGGTAGAGTAACCACTGTTTGTTGAAATTTTATAAGGGATAGTTAAAAACCTAAGCAAGATCACTACTTACCGCTCTATGAATTTACAATAAAGGTTTTAACATCCACAACTTGAGAGATTGGAGAGCCTCCTTATTCTAATGTGTTTATGTCCCCTATGTGTGCTGCTTCCGGGGATAGCTTCTTCCACTGTCTTAGGAAGTTGGTTCTCCCCACTGTGTCTCAGGTTTAATCTCCAAAGGGGATTTTCCCAGAACACCGAGCCGGGACATGGTTCTTATGTGTGTTCTCCTGGACGGGCACAATTTCTGATCAATGTCTCATCTGACCCAGAGACGGGGTAGGTGTCCTTTATCTAAGATGACTTCCCTGTCTTTGGCATTAGCAAACGCTTATTTTCTATGGGCTTAACTAAGAAGGAAAATGTTTGAATAGTCTATAGAGTTGTTTCTGACTTTACACGGCTCTATGAAAGTACAAAGTGGGAAATGAGTAGAGGTAAAGTCAAAGGTGGGACACTGAAGCAGAAAAGGCTTGACATTTCTTCTAGAATATAGAGGAGGATCAGAGCCAGTCTGTCTCAGTGAAACCTGTCCTCCAAGTCTTAAGTCTGGCCTCCAGCCTACTGCTGCTTAAATGGTGGAAGGAGTCCCGGGTTTTGTAGGCATGTATTTAAAGTCTGAGCTAGATTTCCATTTAAGAGAACCATTTTACAGAAGTTTATATTAAAGCCTGTCGGAGGTGTTCTAATCTCTTTTCTAATGCTATTGTCTAAATACAGTCAAGCAAGGAGTACCAGTAACTTTAGCAACCAATTTAAATTTAACTTGTACAAGAACAAAATAATAATAATATACCATTAAAGAAATATTGTAACATTATAAATTTTGCATGTTTTAGCTTAGATTCACATTATTTTAATAAAACTACATGAGACAAAGCAATTAAAAACAATGGGTAAATAGCAAGCAATTATAACAAATAGTTATAAACAACTGGCAAAGACAAAGCAAAATTTGAAGTATAAAAATTTGTTACCTAAATGAGTCCCAGGCCAGAGTCTATAAAGCAAAAGCAAACTCTCATCTCCATCCAGTGATCTTGGTGGAACCTCCAAATGATATAAGGGAGTGAAACTCCCAACCTACTACGTCCAGTACAGTTTGTGTTCTCTAAAATCAAAGAATGAATTTTAGGAACAATGGAGGTGAAGAGTAGAATATATTTATTGAAAGAAAGAAAACTTCTGTCTGAAGAGAGACAGAAGTGGTCCTGAGCGGGTTGCCCTTGGTGAGAAACTCTGAAGGGCACATTCATGCCTTAACCTCTAAATAAATCTAGCTGAGCTCTGAACAAATGCACCTGGAACATGGACGATTAAAACAGAAGTAGGGGAAATATGTAATTTAGAGGCCAGTGAGTATGGGATTGAGATTTCGGATGGATCTGAGATCTGTCCTGGCTCTGTCACTCACTAGCTGTGTGACCATGGACGCATTACTTAACCTCTCTGTGCCTCCATCCTCTTATAAAATGAAGATAGTAATAAAATTAACTTGGTTAGGTTGCAGTGAGAATTAAATGAGACTAACTGGGTGTGGTGGCTCATGCCAGTAATGCCAGAACTTGGGAGGCTGAGGCAGGAAGATAATTGAGTTTGAGAACTTCCTGGGATACAGAGTGAGTTCAAGACCAGCCTGGACTGCATAAGGAGACTGTGTCTCCAAAACACCAAAAAAATTAAATTAACAAAACTCTATCCATGTAGAGTGCTTAGCACAGATTCTGGTACAGGAAGTCACTGAGACATGGAGATTGGTCTTTTTCTGGGTGGCCTTGATGATATCATTTATCTCTCAGGGTTCTCGGGGTTGGTGTGGGAGAAAGTGAATGCAGGATGGAAAAGTACCTTGAAAAGTTAAATGTGCACTTATGCATGGCTGATGTTTAAAAAAAGATTGGAGGATACATAACAAATAGCAGAAGAGCTTTGGTGTGTTGTGTTGAAAGGCAGAGAGGCTGGAGCTCCCAGGATATACAGAAGCTAAGACCCTGTTCCTGACCAGTGTGCCACCCCTACTCCATCTCTGTCCATTTTCTGTTGTTGTAACAAAATGCCTGAGGCTGGGTACTTTAGGGGAAGAGAGGTTTATTTAGCCCACAGTTCTGTTGCTGTTGTTTTCAGTTAGTTTTGTTTTTTTAATTTTTGAGCCACAGTGTTGCTCAGTGCAGGCTGGCCTTGAATTTACAATCATCTTGCCTCATTCTCCTGAGTGCTAGAAGTGTGCCACCATGCCTGGTGCTAGCCTGTGGTTCGGGGGGCAGAAAGTCTAAGATCTGGTGGCTCATTTGTTCAACCTCCAGGGAAGACCCTCCAGCAGATTCACAATGAGACTGAAACAGAATGGGAATTGGTCACATGCAAGAAGGGACTGAGCCGGTGGGGGTGGCCGTGCCTTATGACAGACCACTCCCATGAGAATTACCCCATACCACTGCTGGAGCCTGGGTTAGTCCTCCTGAGGGCAGTGCCTCTACAGCCCAATTACATTAAGCCCCACCTTTTAAAGGTCCCACCAGTTCAACATGCCACCCTGGGCACAAAAATGTCCATCACACTGAGTTTTAGGGGAAACACTCAAACCATGTCCAAACCAGAGCAGAGCCCCCAGGGCCTTGATTCTTTGAAATCATGTGTGGGATATCATAGTTAATACTGTCAGTTGCTTGCCTGGTAGTTAGTTTTTCTTTTGTTCCTCATGAACCAAATCCTGGTTTCCTGGAGGCACCCAGCAGCCCTCTCCTTAAGCCACTGAGTGGGAAGAGAGAGTCTTCAACATTTCAAGCCAATCACAAAAAACTCACTCTTTTTACAGTGATTGGTTCAGACGTAGGCACAGGACACCATTCTGGCCAATGATGAAGAGTCTCGAGGTGGGGCTCTAAAAGTTTCTTCAACTTATAAATGGATATAAAGAAGGAGCATGTCCTCTTTTCTTGCACTGGCCTCTGGATATTACTTTAAGATGTGATGCCTGGAGTTGTGGCAGTCATCTTGCAGCCATCAGGAATAACACAGTTGTTTGGCAATATGGGAAGCTCCAAAGGACTGAGGTCCTTGGTAATATTGTTGAGCCACTAGGACCTATCCTCTTCTTCTAACTTAGGCATCTTATATATGATTATTTTGTGTAGTGATTTTGTGTCCTGCAATTTCATTAAACTCATTTATTTGTACTAGTAGTTATCTGTAGATCCCTAAGGCTTATCTGTGTAAATAATCACATCATCTGTGAATGGGTCCAATATTACTTACACCTTTCCAGTGTTTCTGCTTTTATTTCTTTCTCCTGCCTTATTGCAATGGCTAGATCAACCAGGAACATGTTGAACAAAGTGATGAGAAAAAGTACTCTTCTGGGGATCTCATCTTTTTTTGTGGGATTATACTTTGATCATTGTGTAAATCAGTTGAGCTGTGTTTTCTGAAAGTGTAAGTACTTTCAGCTAAAACCATTCTAATGACAGCATTATTAAAGAAAGATGATCCTGGAAGACTGGATTGTATTAAGGTTGGGGTAATGGGGGATGCAGTTAAAATGATAGCATCTCAAGTCACTTTGAGCTGCAGATCTGTTTGATTGCCTTTATTTATTTATTTATTTCTATTTTAAAGAGAATAAAACAAAACAAAACAGAACAAAGCAAATCAGAATAGAACAATACAAGCAGCACAAGACTTCAAAACAAGACAACAGGAAATCTGTTGGAGACCACTACAAAGCTGCTCTGAGCAGGATTTAAATTGTACTAATTGGATTTCTATGTTTATCTGTGAGTCTGTCGTAGGCCTCGGCCCCTTGCCTGGTGATGGGAGCTGATTCATAGTAAGGAAACCTCTATGAATCACTGGTCCTGGCTGAGGCCTGTAGTGGCCTGTGAGGCCAGAGATACCTCAAAGGGCAAGATAAGGCCACAGTTGCGGACACTTGGCTCCAACCCCAATTAACAAGATAGAGACTACAGCTTCAGAAATTACTTATGCAGTATCAATCCTACCATAAATGTCAATTGGAGATAGGACAGTTCTCCTAAATTGACATAATTTACTACTTGGAGAAGTCTTTAAAGTGACTCCCAAGGTCCTGCTCATGACCTGCGCATTCCTCAGTTTCCCCGCCTTTTGTCCTAATAAAGTGGGCTAATCCAGAGAAGCTTTAGTCTTAACCCTCAGAGTCTCGAGCTTAACTAAAGGGTTTTGACCCTCATGGAGCCCTAAAAAATCATACAATTGTCTCATTTTTATTTAACCTCCGCCATACACTCGCTTGGGAGATCGGGGATCTAGGTCAGGACCTGATAGAAGTCAACAGTGGCTACCATAATGTCTCTCATTTTCTTTGAAATAGTTGTCCATATCTTCACACACAACCATATCAAGCATAACAAAATAGTATAAAACCAATCAAAAGTTGGAGATTTAGCTCAGTGGCATAAGCACCTGCCTTGCAAGCATGCAGTCGTGAGTTCGCTCCCCAGTACAAAAAAAAAAAATCAAAAAATAATAATCAAAAGAGTGAAAGCGTTACAGGACTTCAACACCAGATAATAGTAAATGAACAATGGTTTCTATAATGTCTCATTTTCTTCAAAACACTTGCCCATACTATCACATATAATAAAATCAAATAAAACACAACAGAATAAAATCAAATAAACAAATGAATGAAAACAGTATGGGACTTCAAAACAAGATAAATAGGAAACCAATGATGAATACCATAATACATCCCATTATGTTCAAAATAGCTGCCCATACCATCAGACACAGTAAAATCTAACAAAACAAGACAGAACAAAACCAAGCCTAACAAAATTGTAAAAACAATACAAGAATTTAAGCCAAGATGGTAAGAAATTAACAGTGTCACTACCTTCTCCTCTTAGGTGTTTCCTCCCCTATCACTTTTATAATATATATTGTGCTTTTTTGATCCTACTAACTCCTGATTTTTATGCTACGGTTCACCCGTACGAGTTCAAAGTGTTTCACCCATGAACATGATCTCCAGTTGCATCCATTTACCTGCAAGAGCCTCAAGATGATTCTACTTTATAGTTGGGTAGCTTTCCATGGTACAAAAATACCATACCTTTCTTATCCATTCTGTGGTTGATTGGAAAGTTACCCTTGCTTTTTTTCTGATCTCCTGTTGTATGGAACAATTGTTTTCTCTCCTTTGAATTTCAGTCTATAAATTTCCTTTCAAGTTAAATGTGTTTCTTTTTTTAAAATTTTTTTTTATTAATTTGAAGGTAGTAAAATACAACAGAACAGGATGAAATGAAGCCAACTGAGACAGTGTAGTGAAATTGGTACAGAACTTCACAGCAGGGTACTGGGATAACAGTAATAGGTACCATAGTATATCTCGTTATCTTCACAATAGTTGTTCTTTCAATCAGGTATAGCAAAACCAAAGGAAATACAGAACATTATAGAACTTATCAAAACAGAATATTGAATAGAGCAATACCATTAATCAGGATAAAGCAAAACAGTGATAAAAATATCTGCCTTCAAAGAGATGGTAGAAGGAAATCCCCCTCATTTGCTATATTACATATGGTCAACTTCCCAAGAGATGCTCAGATCTCTGGTTCCCACTTGCTAACGGGGGCAGGGGGAAAATGGCACATTTGATTTTCAGCCTGTGTGCCGGTGGGCTCACAGCCGCTTACCAGGGCGGCTGGCTGCTTGCTCGGTTTCCCAGTACCCTAAGTTCCCTCATGGTGCAGATCTCAGGAGACACTGCTTCTCGCCCTGGGATGGCCATGGCTTGCAGACCACAGTCACTAGGGCCCGTTTGATTGCCTTTAAAACCCAGCTGCTGGCCGGGGATATAGCTCAGTGGCATAAGGGCCTGCCTGACTAGCACAAGATCATGAGTTTGATCCCCGGGACAAAAAAACAAAACAAAACAACAACAACAACAACAACAACAAAAACCCCACAAGAAACAAAACCCAGCTGCTTTCCCCGTAGGAGGCCACTGTGGCCTGCAGTGCTGAGAACTGGTGCTCAAAGTGGGATGACCTAGCAGCTGTATCCCCCACAGATCAGGAAAGTACTTTTCTTGCCACGCTCTCTGACACAGGCATTCCAGGCTCCCGGGAGGAAACCCGGAATTTATTGAGTTCACCACTGCCTATTACCCACTGAGGATATGATCCTAAAGCAAGATAAAGGTCACTGGGACTCAGCTGGGATTTGCCTTTCTCCACGCAAGAGGGATGAAAGCTGGGAATGGCTTGGTAAAAACTAAACATCTCAGACATTCACAGAATGGGTCTTCTCTATTTATGAACTTTTTTTCCTCTCTTTCTCCATCTCCTTTTTTTTTTTTAACTTGAACATAAAACAAATGTTAAGAGACTCTGCTTTTCACACCCCACCCAACCTCACTGTCAAAGCACCTACGAGCTTTGGGCGTGCTTGACAGCCACCTGCTTCCATGAAGAGCCCCAGCCAGACAGGCTGCCAGCGCCCCTCTGGGCAGCCCCTCGAAGCCTGGCCAGAGCATGGCAATGCCACGGACGATGGGTGCAGGGAACTTAGTTCTGATCTGCTGCAGCCACTTACAGACCCCCGAGGCTCCAGGTCTCCAGTGTCAAAAGCCACAAGGTAGAAGGCACAGGCCTGCCTGGGACAAACTGTCTTTTTCCAAAGATGCACATTGGTTTTTCCGGGTAGTGTTTTAAAATATTGCTGATCATCATGTTTTTGTTTTTGTTTTGTTTTAATCCAGCCTTACGTTTTGGAAGTGGGGTGTTTAAAATTTTATATTTAAAGACACTAAAGATACAGCTCTGTCCTCTTCACAAAAATTTAAATGTGCAATACATGATTGCTGACTGGAGCTTGCCTTGCTATTCTCTCTGATTATGTGTCACGAATCGCTGAGAAATTATCAGAAACCGAAGCTGGGCAGCGTCTTGGTGTCTCTTCCCACGGCTGGTAACACAGCCCTCAGAGGTGCTGTTGCTGCGGTCACGGGCTATGACATTCACCTCAGACCTGAACACAGGCGAGTTCTCCCTGGCTGTTTTCTTCGTTTCTTTAATTTTTTTCCTTTCCTTTCCTTTTTTATCTCCTTCTCTCCCTCCCTCCCTCCTTCTTTGCTTCCTTCCTTCCTTCCTTCCTTCCTTCCTTCCTTCCTTTCTTCTTTCCTTGTGCTGCTAAGGCCTGAACCCATGGCTGCACTGGGCAACATTCCTAGCCCCTTCTTATTTTTGACTTTGAGGCAGGGTCTCCCTAATTTGCGAAGTTTCCCCGGCTATGATCCTCCTGCCTCTGCCTCCCAGAGCTCTGGCATTACAGGTGTGCACCACTAAGCCTGGCTCCGAGTTTTCTTATGTTTCTGCTGTTGCACTTTCACAAAATTGCAGGCTCTGAAACCTGCTCTCAAAACAGAGAGAACTGTCCCTGTTGTTCAAATATCACTTTAACCAGCAATACTCTTAGAATGAAATAATACTTTTTTTCTTTTTAAAATTGTTTTTCTTTTTATAACACACATTTACAAAACAACGATTCCATTCTTGTGGGGAATTGTATGTGTACACAACATAACTTAACTCTATGTTCTTTTATTTTTAAACCCTCAGACTACTCGCTATCTGTCTAAAATAGTTTAGAGCTCTAGGGTGAACAAATGGATGAGTAATTTTTTTAAAATGTGATAGTAAAGTGGCAAGAGGCTGAGACAAGAGGATTGGCATGAATTTGAGGCCAGCCTGAGCTACATGGTAAAACTATGTCTCAAAAAAAAGTGGTAAAATACACAGCAAAACCGGGCATGGTAGCTCACGCTTGTAATCCCAGCACTAGGGAGGCTGAGGCAGGAGGATCATTGTGAGTTTGAGACCAGCCTGGACTACAAAGCGAGCTCAAGGCCAGCCTGAACTGTATGGTGAGACCCTGTCTAAAAATGGAAAAAAAAAAAAAAAAAAAAAAAAAAAAAAAAAAAAAAAAAAAAAAAAAAAAAAAAAAAAAAAAAAAAAAAAAAAAAAAAAAAAAAGCAAATGCTACTGAACTGTATCTTTTAAAATAGTTAATTTTCTGCTATGTGAATGTTATACACACACAGAGAGAGAACCTTTAAATTCAATGTTTTATTTCAAAATGCACAAGTCAGTGGCACTGAGCACATCCACAATGTTGTACAGCCACACCTCTATCAAGTCTCACTTTTTTTTGGAGACGGGGTATCACCCTGTAATTCAGGCTGGCTTTAAACTCACTATGTAGCCCAGGCTGCTTTTGAATTTATGGCAGTCCTCCCACCTCGGCTTCTCAAGTGCTGGGATTATAGGTGTGTGCCACCATGCCAAGGCCAAGTCCCAGAACATTCTTTTCACCCCAAATGGAAACCATGTTTCCATCAAACAATTGCTCCCCATCCTCCCCTCCTCTACCCCTTATCTGCTCATTTGCTTTTTGCTTCTAGATTTGATTATTTTGGATATTTTGTATAAGTGGGATCATACAATATGCAGCCTTCTGTGACTTATTTCTTTTTTTTATTTTTATTTTTTATTTAAAAGAGAATAAAACAAAAGGGGGCAGTACAGAGCAGATCAGAACAGGACAACATAGGCAACACAGTACTTTACATTGTCAACTGGACATCAACAGTATCTAACACCATATCTCTTACTCTGCTATAGTTGAGCATAGTTTCAATTACAATAATATCAAACATAACACAATAGTATAAAGCCATGCGTATAGTGAAAGAATTCCAGGGCTTTCTGAACCGAATAACAGAAAATGATCAATGGGTATTATAATATCTCATTTTTGATAAAAAACAAAAAAATTTGTTTGAACTATCACACATATTCAAATTCCAATAAGACATAATGTGGTAGAGAGAACCAATGGTAGTAGAACAAAAAAAGCATGGTAGGATTTCTAAGAAGGATAATATTAAATCAGCAATAGCTGTCATAATGTTTTCTTCAAAACAGCTGTTCATATCATCACATATGATATAGTCAAACAAAACAGGATAACACCATTCCAACTGATGATTTAAAACTTTGAAAGATTTCGAAGCTATGAGATGGGGCCTCATGCTTACCATAAAGTCTTATATACTCTTATCAAATCTCATATTAGGGAGATTATATGGTATTTACC
>PVJX010041229.1:0-14768 GCA_004027295.1 Dolichotis patagonum
TTAGTTTCTTTTTTTTTTTAAATTTATTTTAAAGAGAAGAAGAAAAAAAACAGCCAAACAAAACAGAAAGAGGATAGCAACAATACAGAATTCCAAAGGGGAAAGAAAAAAAAAGAGAAGGAAAGAACAACAACCTCAACAAAAATAAAAATAAAAACAAAAACAAAAATAAAAATACTAAGAAATCGTCACTTGATGTTACATACTCTCATCATTGGAAATAGTTGTTCAAGTTACAAAGTTAAAACATACAAAGTACACATTCAAACAATGAGACTGTTAATGGTTCTCCTCAACAATGTAACAAAAACAGTAATATGGTCATCTATCTTATACACTTAAACACACATGCAGTTATATCCTTAAGAGCACTTTCTTTTCCTCTCTTTTTTACAGTAGCAATTACACATTTTGGGTTTTATTACTCCTACAGCTCTTATTACTTCTTACACTAGAGACACAATGTAATATTTATAAATATGATTCTTATTTATTTCATTAAGGAGGATATTCTCAAGTTGTCTCCATTTCCCTATGAAGGCCTCAAGATCATCATTTTCTATAGCTGAGTAATGTTCCATTGTGTAAAAATACCACATCTTTTTCATCCACTCTGCAGTTGATGGGCATCTTGGTTGTTTCCAAGATTTAGCTATTACAAATTGGGCTGCTATGAACATGTGTGCACATATATAGCTGTGATATGAGCCTTTTAGTTTCTCTGGTAAAATACCAAGGATGAGAATAGCTGGGTTGAATGGAGCGTCCAGTTCTTGTCTTTTGAGAATTCTCCATACTGATTTCCATAGTGGTTGTACCAGTCTACACTCCCACCAACAGTGGAGCAGTGTTCCTTTTTCCCCACAGCCTCACCAACATTTGTTATCAGTTGATCGCTTGATGGCAGCTATTCTTTCTGGTGTGAGATGATATCTCAATTTTTTTAGTTTCAGTTGCATTGATTACAATTTCCTCTCTTCTATGAGCTTTAGATTTAACTTGCTCTTCTTTTTCTAGAAGCTTGAGATGAAGCATTAGATTGTTTATTTGTACTCATTCTGTTTTCCTTATATGACAATTTATTGCTATATATTTCCCTCTTAAGACCACTTTCATTGCATCCCACAGATTATAGTATGTTGTGTCTTCATTTTCACTGAATTGTAGATATTGCCTTATTTCTTCTTTAATTTCCTCTGTAGTCCACTTGTTGTTCAAAAGGTTGTTATTTAATTTCCATGTATTTGTGGCAGTTTTGCAATTTCTTTTGCCATTAATTTCCAGTGTCAGTGCACTATGGTCAGATAGTATGCATGGGATAATTTCAATACCTTTGCATTTACTTAAGAATGTTTTTGGGATAATATATGGTCTATTTTGGAGACTGTCCCATGGACAGCTGAGAAGAATGTGTAATCTGATGTGGTTGGGTGGAACACTCTGTAAACATTTACTAAATCCAATTGCTCGCAGGTATGATTTAGTTCTATTATTTCTTTGCTGATTTTTTGTCTACTTGATCTATCTCTTTGTGACAGTAGGCTGTTAAGGTCCCCTGTAATAATCGTGTTCTTGTGTATTTGGTTTTTCATGTGCTTTATTATCTGTCTTATATAGTTGGATGCTCCTGTGTTTGGTGCATATATATTTATAATTGTTAGTTCTTCATCTTGAATTTTTCCACTTACAATTATGTAGTGACCTTCTTTGTATCTTTTAATTGTTTTAGGTTTGAAGTTCATATTGTGTGCAAATAGAATATGTACCCCTGATTTTTCTGGGTTCCCATTGCATGGAATACTGTTTTCCATCCTTTGACTTTTAATCTATGAGTTTCTTTTTGAGTCAGATGTGTTTCTTGTATACAGCATATTGTGGGATCCTGTGTCTTGTTCCATTCTGTCAACCTGTTTCTTTTGATATGTGAATTGAGGCCATTTACATTTATGGATGTCACTGATATGTACTGGCTTGACTTTGCCATGTTGTGTTACTCTTGTTAATTTCCTGCTTTTCTCTCTTGTTTACTTTCTTGTCCAGCCTGGTGATTTCTTTCTGTTGTTGTTCTGCAGATTTTGGTCATTTTTATCTCTACCTAGGATGTCCTTCAGCACTCTTTCTAAGGTTGGTTTGGTGGATATGAATTTCTTTAGTTGTTCTTTGTCATTCAAGTATCTTGTTTCTCCATTAAATTTGAAAGACAATTTTTCTGGTTATGTCAGTCTGGGTTGAAAGTTGTTTTCTTTTAGGACATGAAATACTTCACTCCAAGCTCATCTTAACAGGGAAGGTTTGTGCTGAGAAGACTGCTTTGATTCTAATAGGCTTTCCTTGGTAGGTGAGTTGTGTCTTTTCTCTAATGGCTTTTAGTATTCTGTTTTTCTGCTGTATGTCTGCAATCTTAATTATTATATGTCTGGGTGTAGGTTTATGTTGGTTATGACTGTGTGGCATTCTATATGCCTCATTTATTTGTATATCTGATTTTCCCCCCATGTTTGGGAAATTTTCTGTCATTATTTCTGTGAACAGCTTAGCTATATCCTTTACATTGTCTCCTGACTCCTCACTAATGCCTATTACTCTAACATTGTTTCTCCTGATATCATCTAGTAGCTGTTGGATTGTCATTTCATGCTGCTTTGTTGTTTTTGTAAGTTCTACCCTTTCAAGATCGCTATCTGCAATCCTGTCCTCTAGGTCTGAGATTCTATCCTCAGCTTCATTTAAGCAGATTTGCAGGCTTTCAATACAATTTGTTGCTTCTTGCATATCTCTTTCAATTTGTTTCATAGATTCTGCTTATTTTCTGCATTGTTCATTCAAAGTTTCAATCAATTTCCCATGCTCCTGTAGTTTCTTATCTATTTCTCCTCTAGCTCATTTACTAAGGTTGAGCAGCTCATTTATTAAGGTTGTTACTTTTGTCTTTACCTAAGACATTATTTCTAATTTGAGTTCCTCTATAGCCTCATGGATTTGTTTCTTTATTTCATTTGCTATCTTTCAGAGATTTCTGGTGTATGAAATTTAAGATCCTCTATTTCATTATTGCCTATGAATTTTAGGGTCCTCTATTTCATTATTGCCTGCACTTGCCCTTGATGGACTAGATGTTCAGGATTGCATTTTGCCTTTCCGCTTAGTCATTTTCACCTTTTGGGTAAATTTCTGGCCTTTCTATTCCAATAGTCACAACTTTTTGTAGTGTGTGTTTCAGGGTTCTACTGTGTGGTTGATGTTTGTTTATTGCTGGGTACCACCATGAAGAGATCTAGTCCTGAATTCCTCCTACTGTTCCTGTTGGGTGAGTCCTATATTCTCTCTGGGCTAACTAGCCCACAAGTATTGACGTTGGGTAACTCTTAGTTTCTGCTGTTGTTATATATTCAGGTTGTTGCAGGTCACCAGGTTTCCCTGGCTATAGTGTTTCTGTCAGCTGAGGCCCTACTGTGTCACTGGGGGTATCAAGTTCTTTTAATTTCCTCTAAATTTGCACAGAGCAATATTGGCACACTCGTCAACCTGTCTGATGTACTCTGTGTGGGGGGAGGGTGTTACCTACTCTCTTGCCAGGTTAGCCAAGGTCTTACACTTGGAGGTAGTTTCACTTCTGTCCCTATTTACCCACTACAAACCTCTATTTTGGGGGGCAAACTCACCACACTGGCTGAAGCCTGGTGAAGTTTTCTGTTTGGGTGAGGGGATCCTGAGTCTCTCATTGAGCCAGCATGGTAGTCCACTGCAGTCCAATGTTCCCAGTGGAAGGGTGGGTCAGCAGATGTGGTCCCAGGCAACTCACACCTGTGACAGAGTTCCTAGATGTTCCTGGAGGAGGGGCAGGCCCAGCAGTGGCAGACCCAGGCATCTCAAGCCCTCTGGCACTGTTCCTTGCAATGTTCCCTGTGGGCAAAGGGTGGGCCTAGCTCTCCTGAGCAGCCCTGGATCCCAACTGCCAGTCCGGCAATGTTCCCAGTCCTGAACAGGCCCAGCTCTCAACTGCCAGGCCAGTGATGTTCCCTGCAGGGCAAGGGCAGGGATAGCTCTCCTGAGCAGCCCAGGCTCTCAGTTGCTGGTCTTGTGGTGTTCCCAGTCCCAAAGAGGCCCAGCACTCAGCTGCGGGTCCTGCAATGCTCCCAGTCCCAAACAGGCCTGGCTCTCAGCTCTCATACTGTCTTAAAATCCTAATCACGTCCCACTAGGCCCCACCTTTTATGGATTGAGAACACTTCTCTGTCACCACTCTGAGTTCAACATTTACATTAAATCAAATATGTAGGGCACATTCAAACCAGAGAAGCAACAGTCTTCTTCTCGGGATTCATTGTTTCCATTACAAAGTAGAGACAACATTATTATTTTGCATGTACTCAGGTCTGAATCGATACATAACATAAGAAGCTGCAACAAAACAATATACAAGAAAAATCCATCACTTTTACAGTTATTCAGCCCATAAACAAGGCAGTATAATAACATGACACAAAAATGTTTGTGGCCAGTTACATGGATTACTTAGAATTCTGTAATTTGAGGCAAAAGACAAA
Organism: Dolichotis patagonum; assembly: GCA_004027295.1. Classification (NCBI taxonomy): domain Eukaryota; kingdom Metazoa; phylum Chordata; class Mammalia; order Rodentia; family Caviidae; genus Dolichotis; species Dolichotis patagonum. The sequence continues at coordinate 4,548 of PVJX010041229.1, forward strand.
GAATTCTGTGACTCTTATACCACAAAATCAAGGGGAAATGTTTGCTATGTGACTTAGGGTGTGCAATCCATGTAAAGCAGAAGCCCCATTTGTATGCTGAGTATCACTGTCTGGTACAGCCTGGTGCATTCTGGAGAGTGCAAAGTGCTCCCTTTCTCTTAAAAGCTGCATTTCCTGGAGAATTATCAGCTATACTGTGGGTGAATCTGTTACCTCAGGAAACCACACTTGACAAATAACATGATGCTTCCTAATTCCACATGCTCAAACCTCACACTTGAGAAACATTCCAGTACATTCCACACCTAAAGTACATTTGTAAAAACAGAAAATGATATCTAAGACATCTTCCAACAAAATGTTTGATAGTTCTAGTTGACAAATCTGCTCCAACTCTCTCAATAACAAAGCTCCAGAAGTCTATATACCTGCTGATCCACAGGCTTGGACACAGTGCATTCACTTCGACATTACTCCAAATCCATCACAGAATTTGTTGTACTTTCACTATTTGGTCACTTGGGGAAACTCAGAAACGTAGCAACATGGGAAGCTGAAATAAAGGCCCAAACACTCCAGTAAGACACAAAGAGAGAAGCCAAAGAACCTACACAAGGGGTAGAGCAAGTGAGATGCTGACTTCCCTTTCAGCAGACTCTTCAGCACTGCAGGTGCTTTTGCTCAGGGACAAGCAGCATCTAACCTTGGTGTACACATGAAAAGGGGTGCATAAGGGGTGCACCATGAGAACCTGGAACTGGGCCCGAGAGGGGACCTGAGGTCAGGTAAAAGTCAGACTTTATCAAGGCAGTAGATTCCCCAAGGCCATTACTGGACTTATGTTGAATTAGGCTCCAGGAGACAAAGGGATGAACTGAGCTTGTCTTTCTCCTCATCGACTTTGCCTGAGGACACAAATTATCAAGGTCACTGATGACCTTGCTCCTAATGTTCCGGCTATAGCCAAAGAAGTGATAGTGTGTCTGCAGGCTGTCTGCAGGAGAGGAAGGTACAGAAATAAGTTACAGTGAGCAACCATCAACACAGCAAAAAAAAGAAAGTACTGGAACCCACAATAAGAGATAAAGATCACAAAAGCAACCTACTTTCTAATCATGGGCTGGACTTGCTTTTAAATTGAATGTCTTCCTTCAGAAGTAGCACAGATTCAGTGATTTCTTAGGGCTCACTCACTACTTAACTCTCACAAGCAGAATCTGGACCCTGCACTTTGGGACAGAGCTTCCTTTAATAGAATCTCTGGTAGTGCAGCATTGAGGATACTTCCTTGCCTTCCTAGGCATGTCTATGACTTCAGATAAATTTTCCTGGCCACTAAAAATCTGTTCCCTGAACTCCTGGGTAAGTGCACTCAGCACCTATTTTCAGCACTCTCTCTGTGTCAGCTCCTCACCCTCCACCTCCTGCACTCCTCCTCCTCTTCCTGTTGCTCCTTCTCCTTTACTGAAAGGAAAATGGAATGAAGCAAAAGACCTAAAAGTTTATCATTCAAGTTAGACACAGATGCCAGGAAGACAGCCAGACTCCAGCCTCTTCCCATGAGTCAGCACCATTGGTGGACTGCAAGAGAGGAGAACAAGAAGTCACCAAGAAGCAAGCTTTTCCTGCAAACCCAGTGTCACATGTGGGTTGCCACCACTAGTGGGACAGTCAGAACTCAGGCCCTTTTGGCATGTTGGTTGGGAAACAAGAAGAGCCAACACCCCAGACCACGCCCCTAAGCAACTGGCTGATGATGAGAAACACAGGCTTCTATGATAGATGCTGAGGTGAAATGTAATTTGATGCTTATGGTGTTTGGTGTTTCACCGACTTTACAGGCCTAGGGATGATGGTCTGATAATATATGCAGAGGATAATGGTACACAGTGTGGAATGTATGGAGGATCTCCTTCTGAAGGTGGTATCCATTGTTAATTTCCTATTATCTTGTTTTGAAGTCCTGTCTAATTTTCATTGTTTTGCTGGGTTTTCTTCTGTTTAGTTTTGTTTGTTTTTATTATATCTGATGGCATGGGCAGCTATTTCATAGATAGCAAGGTATAGTATGGTAGCCACCTTGGATTTACTATTATCTTGTTTCAAAGTCCTGTGTTGCTTTCATTGTTTTGTTTTTATTGGTTCTATTTTGTTCTGTTTTGTTTGATTGTACTGCCTAATGGTGTGGGCAGTTACTGTAAAGATAACAAGAGTCCTTATGATAGCCACTGTTAATTTCCTAATATCCTGTTTTAAATCTTATATCACTTTCACTATTTTATTTTGCTTGGCTTTATTCTGTCTGTTTTGTTTGATTTAATTCTCTTTGAAATACAAATTTTTAAAAAATTGTATTACCCATGCTTCTTCACTATGGGCAAGCTATTGCTTCTCATTGTTTACAAGGGGAAGTATAGGGTTACTCAGGGCAGGCCTGATACCTTGGAACACAAGCAGTCTTTACTCAAGACGCATACTGGTCTAACATACAGATGAGAGATTAAAATAAGAAATTTTTAGGTATGTATCCTTGAAGGTATAACAAAACAATAATGAAGCCCTCTAGTTACTTTAAGTCACCAACTATTTATCTGGACAAAGATGAAAACTCTGCTTTCTTAGATTTGGGGGTGTCCCAGGGATCAAACTCATAACCTCAGGATTTCCAGGCACGCGCTTATGCAGCTGAGCTAAATTTCCAGCCCTCTTAGATCATTTTTGAGAGACACTGATAAAACATATACCCATAGCTCCTGATTTGATAGCACAGATTATTCTTAAAGACAAGTTTATTACCCAGTTAACCCCAGACATTAAGGAAAAGTTACAAGATGTAGATTTCTTCCCAGATAGCTGACTTGATGTTTTAGTGAAAATTGCCTCTTCAGTATTCTATAATCAAGACAGAGTGAAAGCAAAGAGGAGAAAACAAAGAGAGCAAAAAGTGACAGCTGCCCTTGTTCAGCCTTTAAAAGAACAAACATTAATCTGAGTCTCAGTGCCACAAGAAGAGCTCTATGACTAAACTAACCTGCTAATACTGTGGAAGCACAGGACACATTAAGAAAGACTGCCTTGAGAAGGGTCATAGCCAGTTTGTTCTTTCTCACCAGGAGCCTTTAGGTGCAAGAATTTAGAAAATCAAGCGAGAGGGGCTGTGTAATTGCTAAGAGCAGAGACCAAAGTAAAACATCAAATTCTACTCATCTTCTAGTGATCACCAAATCCTACAGATTGAATGATCTGAAAATGTTTTATTGATACCTGGAACAAAGGGAAAATTGGAACCTAGCAACTCTGGTGTTTTAAGGAAGGTAGATGAGAGGACAGTTGGAGTGGGCAGGATAACCTACAGAAGTCACTGTTTTACAGACCGATCGTAAATTTCATCACAAGGCAATTCCATTATTGTTGAGTCCAGAACTTCTGTGTGTACATTACTATCCCCATCACAGTGAAGTAGAGAAATGAAGATAAATTAAGCTAGGTGTTTCTTTTTTATTTTCAAGAGAAAAAACAATAAAAACAATGATACAAATTTGCAAAACAAGATAACTAGGGAAGCCATTTTTGGACCATGGGAGAAGAGAATGAGAAGTCAACAAGAAACTAAAACCATCGGTTTTCCAAAGATGGTGGAACGGTAGGTAGCAGGATAGGGATCCTCTCTGAGAGAGACGGCTCAAATGCCAGGATAGAATACCCTGGAGAGACACAAACAGAGGGAGATGGAATCTCTCAGCCCAGGAAGATACTAAAGTGAAAAAAACTGCTCAAATATGAGGTCCTGGGGCTATCATTAGAGAAGCTAAGATCAGCGAGCATGGCGCTCTTGCTGAGCCACCTGAATTCTTCCCCGAGACCAAACTGACCCACTGAACCACACAGACACAACTGGCTTGAGCAGGCCCGAGTATGGAGCTAAACAGACCTGTGCACAGCTTACCCAAAACTGCCCTGCACACGACCAACCCAGAGGCATCGTGAATTCATCATAGCTATGCTGAGGTCAGAGGTTGGGAACCCAGCAGTTCTCAGAGACTAGCATCAACCCGCGGTGTGTGATGGAAATAAGACCCTCTCACAGGAAAGGGGCAACCAACTGGATGACATGTTGGATTTGGGCAGGACAGCCCTAATTCCATAAGGAAGTGGCTTCAGTTGGTTGTTCCCCTCACAGAGTGGATTGGTGGGATCTGCTTGGACTGGGCCTCACCTCTGCCTGGGACCCAGTTGGTCACTAAAATTAATTCCCTGATCATGGCACACACTGACACAGTGAAGGCCCGCAAAAGTTGACTGCCCCAGAGGGGAGGAGCCAGAGCACACTACACTTGCTTGAACTTTAATCTCTGATAGCAGACTGCAGAGGGCAGAAAGCCCTGGCTGGCATGCTCCAGAGGAGCCATAATCAACAAGCCATACACTTGTATGGAAGGAACCAAAAACATGATGAGACAGAGAAATAAGAAAAAAAACCCAGCCCCCAACCCTGGGAGTATTGATCCAGGAGAGGTAAATAAAAGAGATTGAGGGCAGCAAACATGCAACATCAAACAGCATCAGCGGACATAAAGAGATATCTTCGAGACCTTGTAAGTGGGACAAAAACTGAAATATTAATTCAAATTAAACAAGAGATAAGTAGATTAATAAAAAAAGGCTGGGTACCTCTCAAGAAGACACAGACAGAAGAATGGAGCAACACAAAAAGAGAGAAATATTCAATGAGGAATATAAAGCAAACCTAGAATTCATAAAGCATATTCAAAGAGATTACCAGGAAACTAAAGGCTCCAAAGAAAGTTGGCAAAACTGCTTCAAAGAAACCAAAGGTAGACTATCAAAAATTGAACACAGGCTTGCAATGTGTGATCATGAAAGTGAAGATCTCTTAAAAATAATAAGGGAGCAGGCAGTAACAATTGGAAGGCTAGAGGATGACAAGAGGATCTATAACTTAAGAATAAATCATGTGAATGAAGAAGCAGGAATCAAAACAGAGGAATTGCAAAGGCTATTCACAGACATTATTAAGGAAAACTTCCCAAACATAGAAAAAGGAAATGATATGCAGATATATGAAGCATACAGAACTCCAGCCACCTACAACCAAAACAGAGCTACACCCAGCCACATAATAATCAAGATCCAAGAAATTCAATATAAGAACAGAATATTAAAAGCCATCAGAGAAAAGAACCAGATCACCTATAAAGGAAAACCCATCAAAATCACAGCAGACTTCTCAACACAGACGACCAAGTCAAGAAGAGCTTGGAGTGAAGTAATTCAAGCGCTGAAGGAGAACAATCTCCAGCCCAGATTGATGTATCCTGCAAAACTCTCTCTAGAAATTAATGGAGAAACAAGATGCTTCCATGACAAAGAGGAACTAGCAGAATTTGTGACCACCAGTCCAACCCTACAAAAAATACTGAAGGACATTTTAGAGAGAGATAGAAAGAATACAAGCATTTCTGGAACAGTGGCAGAGAGGCCTCAGTGAACAAGGTAGACAGTGGAGTGGAATCGAAAAATAGACAAACAATGACAGAAAAACAGAATAGCAGAAATAAGGCAGAGAAAATTGGCTATAATCTCTAGTATAGATGGCCTTGAAATATTAACAGACAGAAACACAGGCAGAGTAGATCAGGAGATAGGGTCCATTGAGAGGCTCTAAATAGGGAGGCAGTGGGAGCCAAAATAAGCAGTGCACCTTATGGAAGTGAGAGGGGAGGAGTTTTCTAAAAAAGGAAGACACCGGATATTGTTAATTAGGTAACAAGATTTAAAATCTACATTATTCTCATCACTCTGCTTAGATAGATTACATGCTGTTTCAGTTTGTCTACTTACTCTAGAATTGAGGACATGGTCACCTATCACCAAAATAAGAGGACATATTATGGTAATCATCCTTAATTTCCGATCAACTGAATCTGAAGCCTTCTATAACTTATACTGTTTTATTATGGCTGATCTTATTTGAATCTGGTTTGTTAAATTGCTGTTTTGTATGGACTGATTTTATTTAAATCTGTTATGAGTGATAGTATCAAGTCTAAGAGTACAGGCAACTACACTGAAGATGACAAGATTCTGGTTTGATTTTTAATTGCTTTTGAAGTCTTATAATGTCTCCAATGCTTCATTTTTATTAATGTTGTTATTCTCTGCTAAGACACCATGGTAACCACTGTAGATCACCTTTTCTTGTGGTTTTATATGATGTTTTTGCTTCATGTTTTTCTAGGAATTGTTTTGTCTTGTCTTGTTTTGTTTTGTTTTGTTTTGTTTTTCCCTCTAATATATATAGGATAGATATATGCTTAGAGACTCATGCATGTATAGAGCTTATAAACAGTTTACAAGAACCAACTATATGACACATGTTGAAATGAACAACTACTTTGAAGAAAAAGAGACATTACCATACCCAGTGCTGATTCCATAATGTCATGATGTGAAATCCAGCAAAACTATCATTCTTTGTTCAAAGTGATTTTAGCTTGTTTTGGTTTGTTTAAGTTCAACACACATGAAGATATGGACAGTTGTTTTGAAGAGAATGAGAGACACTATGACAGCCATTCTTGGCTTCCCTATTGTCTGGTCTTGAAGACCTGAAATGCCTTCCTCGTCCTGCTCAGATCAGTTCCATACTATGTTGTTTCATGTGAATTCCCTGTATGTGACAATATGGACAACTATTTGGAAAAAAACAAGAGTCAATATGATAGAGAGTGAATACATCTGATTTTCTAGCTTTGAAATTTATGTGTCTTACATTGCTTTCTTGTTATCCACTTTGTTCTGTTTTTTTGTGTTTAATTTTACCCTTTTGATATAATTGCATGTATATCTGAGTGGGTAAGATGGATGACCATATTGCTGTTTTTGTCAGATTGTGAAGCAGAACTGTTAACAGTCTCACTGTTTGAATGTCTACTTTACATGTTTTAACTTTGTAATTTGAACAACTATTTCCAAGAAGTCAGTATGTAATTTGTCAAGTAGTAATTCCTTAGTTTTTTGTTGTTCTTGTTGTTCTTTTTCTTTTTTCCTTGGAATACTATATTGTTGCTACCCTTTATTCTGTTTCTTTTCTCTTTGAATAAAATTTTTTAAAAAAAGAAAGACTACCTTGAAAGGCCCCTATGCCAAGCTTGATTGCTAAGGTAGCCTCTTAAAGCAGAACTGTGCTCTGAGTCAGAGGCCCCAGCGCTAGACTCATTTTCCCAGCTGGTCTAGCAGGACTGAAGTGCTCCAAGGCACTCTCTGTCTCCTACCTTTGGCTGTCATCTCTATGGAGGAGCCCCAACCAATCATGAGTATAGAAACAACAAAACAAACAAACAAACAAAAAGCCTGTTGCTGGACATTGACATGTGTCTCTTGGTCCTTTTCTTTAGCCTTATATTGGGGACCTGGCCTAGATCCCTATTCTCCCAATTGAGCACACAGCGAAGGCCTAAATAAGTGAGACAAACGGTATGATTTACGGCTCCAAGAGGATCAAAACCTCTGCAGAGTTCTTGACTCTGGAGGCTGAAATGAGAGCTTCTCTGGGCAGCCCATATTTATTATATTTTCAAACAAAGAGAGGGGTTACTGAGGAAAATACGGGAAATGAGCAAGACCTTGAGACTCACTTCAAAGACTTCTCCAAGTAGTAAATTATGCCAATTCAAAACTGTTTCATCTCCATGACACTTGTGGTAGAAATGATAGAGCAAGAGTGAGATGCCTGCAGCTGCAGTTTCTGTCTACTTAATTGGGGTTGGAGTCAAGTGTCCACAGTTGTGGCCTTAGATTACACTTTGAGGTATCTCCGGCCTCACAGGCTACTACAGGCCTCAACCAAGATCCATGATTCATAGAGGTTCACATACTATGAATCAGCTTCCTTCACCAGGCAAGAGGCCTAGCCCTAAGATAGACTCAGATAAACATAGAAAGCCAATCAGTTAATTTTAAATCTGGTGCAAAGCCACTTCATAGTGGTATCCGACAACCCTGGCCTTCTTTTCTAGCCATCATGTGGTGAAAGGAGTAACAATGGAGTAAGAAACTTGCTATTTCTCAACCCTTAAGTTGTAACTGGGATGACTTTCTCTTTATCCATTCATTTTTAATTATGCCTGAAAGTCCAGTCCCAAATGGGGAGAGATTTTTTAAATACTGTAATACATGCACCCAAGCCACATACACTATCGTCCCCTTGTGGAGACAAAAATAAATTCTATCGCATGAACATTAAAAGATTCAAAGTAATAATAATAAGAGGAAATCCCATAAATGCTGTTAGAAATTAAAAAAAGAGACCAGCATCTCGTCCTGACTCTTTGGGACTGGGAACCTCCCGGACCCGCAGAGTGGCCTGTGCTGTTTTGATTGGGAACTTTGCGGAGACCGGCATCTAGGCCTGACTGTTTGGGACTGGTAGGCCCACCCTTCACCCGCAGGGAACTTCCCAGAGACCAGCATCTAGGCCAGGCCTGTTTGGGGCCAGTAGCCCCGCCCTTCACCCCCAGGTAATCTCCCAGAGACCAGCATCTTGGCCTGACTCTTTGGGACCAGGAACATCCTGGAGACCCGCAGAGTGGCCTGTGCTGTTTGGATTGGGAACTTTGCAGAGACTGGCATCTCAGCCAGGTCTGTTTAGGACTGGGAACTTTGCAGAAACCAGCATTTTGGCCTGACTGTTTGGGACCTGTAGGCCCAACCTTCACCCACAGGGAACCTCCTAGAGACCTGCCTGGGAAAAAGTACAGTGGCGGGGCCCGCCTGAGATTCCATAGGCTCCGGGTTGAGCACGCCCAGCATCCGCCTTACAACTTAGGGAGCCAGGAGCCTGCAGAGGGGAGTTAGGACCCTGTGAGGAAGCCAAGAGCCTGTGGGGGAGCCACTGCCCATCCAGGAATTGAAGGTGCAAGAGGTAATTTGCCACACATGCAGAGAAAGCATTGGAACACCGCTCAAAGCAAAGATATATAGAAAAATGACAAAAGGAAAGACCAAAAGGCAGGTTCAAAGCTCTAGCCCTCCCCAAGAAAGCTTAGAAACCATGTACATAGAAGAAAAAAGAAGCCATACACCTGAAATGTCTGAAATGGTATCAAATGAAATAAATATGCAACTAGGGAAACCTATGGAGAAGTTCAAATCAGAAATACTTGCCCAGGTAAAAGAAGAATTTATAAAAACAGTGAAAGAAATAGTGAACACATCTAGTGAAAACAGCTAAAAAATTAGAGGAACAAAGCAAATAGATAGAATCCATAAATGCACACTATGTGAAACAAACAGAATACATAAAACAGATTCAAAGAGATATACAGGAAATCAAAAATGCTATTGAAAGCTGCCAAAACTGCCTCAACAAAAGTGAAGATGCAATTTCAGACCTCGAAGATATGATTGCAGCCAGTGAGCAGGAAAGACAAGATCTTTTAAAAATAACAAAGAATCAGGAAATAACAATTCAACACCTGCAAGATGATGCAAAGAAAAATAACATAAGATTAATAGGGATAAATGAAAAAGAAGGGGACAGGCCAAATGATATCAACACTATATTTTCAGAAGTAATAGCTGGAAACTTCCCAAACATGAGAAGAGAAACTGACATCTGGATAAGTGAAGCATATAGAACTCCAAACAGCCATAACCAAAATAAAACTACACCAAGACACATAATAATCACCATCCCAGAAATCCAACATATGAATAGAATACTAAAAACTGTTAGAAAAGAGAGATCACCTATAAAGGAAAACCTATCAGAATCACGGCACACTTCTCAACACAAACAATGAAATCAAGCAGAGCATGGAGTGAAGTCTTTCAGATCCTAAAGGTAAACCACTTCCAACCCAGAATGACATACCCTGCAAAACTTTCCTTCAAAATGGATGGAGAATTAAGATATTTCCATGACAAAGAACAGCTGAAGAACTTCATGAACACCAAGCCAACCCTACAAAGAATACTGAAAGACATTCTAGATACACATGGGAGAAAACCACCAAGCAAGGCAGACAATTAAACAGAATGGAAAGCTAAAGACACAACAGCAGAAAGATAACATATCAGCAATAAACCAATATATAACAGTTGCAACCATTAATGTAAGTGGCCTCAACTCACCAATCATAAGAAACAGACTGGCAGAATGTATCAAGAAACAACATCCAACAATATGCTGTCTACAAG
>PVJX010041230.1:0-14767 GCA_004027295.1 Dolichotis patagonum
TGTAACCCTCTATAGCTTGGACCCTGTTGGTGAGGTGGCAAGGTGTTGGGCGTGGGGAGAACCACCTATAATGCTTTTAACTCTTAACATTTTTAGAGGCCCTTATGTCTTGGAGCTGTGACTGTCATAAATGTTTCTGATTTTCTTCCAGTAGTATTATTCTCCTGCCTTACCCTACGACCTTCCCAAGTTGTTATATTATAAACCTCTATCCTTGAAGTTCTGTCCCCTGTTGGTCTTGTGGAATTTTTCTCCCTTAGAAGAGATTAAGAAGGCTTCTAGGAAATTCCTCTTTCATGGCTAGCATAAAGTGCCAGTACTATTTTCACTACATCCTGTTGTGGGCCTCTGCCAAGGAGAAAGTGCTGGGTACTTCCCAATGGTTACTCTTCTCCTTCCCCTGCCAACACTACAAGGAGAGCATGGTAGTATCTTCATTATGGGAATATGATGGGGTCTCAGGGTGGAAAATCTACAAAAGTATGAGAACCCCTAGGACTGTGGCCCTCAGGGGTCTCTTACTCTGGCACACACTCAATCTCCATCCATTTGTCCATTTAATGTGCCTACTGGCTTATGACTCTTCAACAAGTATTGGTTACTAGATCTCTCTGGATACTCTGTCTCTATGAATTTAGCAATCTAGTTTGCACTGTGACCATAGTTCCTTGTAAATCCAAGAAAATGTAATTTTCTTTGGTTTACCATTTTCTTGTGTCATATGGGTGGAAGTAATGACTTATAACTTCTTTATATATCAGGGATGAATCTATAAGTTCCCTCACTTTCTTGTCAATGCTATCCTTCTTCACCATCTCACCTTACTAGAATCTACCAACCTTCAAGCTTTACCAAGCCCATCCCCTCCATCAAACCTTACCAGACTGCACCAGCCCCCAGGGCCTTCTCTCTCCTCTCAGACCTTATTTTACAATCTATTCACTGAATATTTACTCATCAGTTGGCCTAGATTTCCCTATGTCTAAACTCTTAATAACTATCCAACTATTATTATGATGACATTATTTTTCCCACATATTTAAGCAGTCAGAGTGTCCTGTAGGTCCACCATTTGCAATTTCTGGCTCAGGCTACTTTAACACTGTGGCCCATTTTCTGGTAAATCATTCATTCCACTAACCAAATGAGATAGCCTCGTTCTTTCTGCTTTTCTCTATGTCTTCAGAAGTTCTTGATGAGTAGGGAAGTAGGTGTCTAATGTATATCTCAGGTTTCTGGTTCTTCCTCTGCAGTTCACCCTTCTTAGCACAATGATACTCTGGCCCAGAGTGTCAGAGCACCTGTCAACCAGCCACTACACTTCCCTCAGTGAGCTCCAGCATACGCAGCTCTGCTGCAACTGCCACTGCCTGCAAAACCCTGCACTGGCCTCATGGTTTCCTAGGCTCAGATTTTTTCACTAGTGAAAACTCTTGTCAGTCCCAATCCCTGGTTTTGGGGACAGGTATCAAATATACCTACCTGAGCCCCTAAGGCCAGTTTTTTTTTTCTTTCTGTCTTTTTTCTTTCTTCTCTATAGAGACTTTTCCTATTAATTTCATATATTTACATAAGACATAAGCAAGCAATCTGAAAAGTATATAGACATTGGTCCATTTGTAAATGTGCATAGCCTTTAAATACATCTATGCTTATGAGCAAATATTTCTTCTTTTTCTCTTATGCTGAAGATAAATGCAAATTTCTGGTGCCAATTTTCTTTTTTCCATGAACTCAAGTTGGTCAACTGTGGTTCTATATTTAGAAGGTGCAAATATACATATGTTCTCTAGTTAAATGTGTATGCAAATATATGCTATTCACTTCTCCAGTGGCCCTTTTGTGAATGTCAGTTTCATATCACCTTTCACTGCAAACCCCCAAAGTTTTCTTCAGGAACAATATTTATCTGTATATCAGGTGCTGAATCACCTCACTGATCTATTCTACTCCCTTTGCTTCTCCACTTTTGGGGCAAAATCAAATGTCTCACTTCCTCACCTTGCTGAGATCATTGGTTGCCAAATCCATTAGGATCACACCTATATGTCCAAAGTGTTATTTAATGTGTCACTCATATCATGTACAATTTAATGTTGTGAGGAGCATAATAGTTTTCAGTTTTGAGGCACCTTCGCCTCTCTGAAGCACCCTCTAGAGGTGAGTTGGGATGAGTTCCCTACCTGAATAATCCTACCCTTTCCTCATTTGGGCCTGGTTCCTGAGGCAGGACCTGGGCTGGTCACTCGCCTTGCTCAGGGAACTTGCTTTGTGTCCATACCTGATGTCCACTGGAGCTTAAACAATCATGTGTATGATGTCTGAACCTTAATTGTGGACAAGATTCAAGTCGTGTGTCTTCAGGTCAAATGCAAATCCTAGGGGAGGGCTCCCTAGAAGAATGTCTCACCTTTCCTGATTTGGCACTCCTGAGGCTCAATTTAGACCAGGCTGGGAGTTCCAACAGTTTTTGTTTTTGTTTTGTTTTGTTGTGTTTTTCTGTAAAATCTAAGCTTATTGAACATAAGGCCTGGATTTCTTTTCTTAGTCCTCATTATCTTGCTCTGGTCTGGCATCCACAGTATGTTATTTGAATTGATTTTATTGTATTTACACTGACTTCATTTGAATTATAGGACATGATAAAATGAAACTTTATTATGCACTCCCTACACCTCCATCCAGGAGTTAGGGAGAAACAAATTTGGCCCCTAAACTCTTTCTTGTCACATTAATGCAGAATTCTTTGTGATATAATCCAGACAGGGAAGGGTGAACACTATTAGCATAATAAAACCAGGGTATTAGTTGGAAAGAAGTATAACCAAATTTAGGTTAATGTGCAGAATATGAATTTCTTTCACAGATCCAGGAAAGTCAGGAAGAATTTTCAGAAATGGCTCTTCACACTGGCAACATCTATTTTATCTTAGGCTGGGGAGCAGAAGATGTAGGAAGGGATTAATCCCTGTGCAGAATTCTAATCTTTTCTCTTCCTCCTATTCTCCAACCAGGGGAACAGTTTCACTGACACTAAGCTAATACAAATTTATATGATGCTAGAAAGATTCAGTGAGAACAGGAGGGGCTAGAGGAGTGAAGTTGACCCTTGCAGAATACCAGAAATATGGGGAGACCACAAAAAGAGAAGAGTAAAGAGAAAAAATAGAAACAAGAAAAAGAGGATGAACGAGTGAAGTCATAGAGCTTTTCCACATGCAGGGTCCCCATGCCACAACCCACTCTAAGAGGCTCTGATGACCCCAGAGCCAGTCAAGATATTCTAGGCATCTAAGCTGCCTAGAAATTGTCATCAGAGTTCTCAAAGTATAATTACCCATAATGATATTTAAAAGTGTATTCTTCCACCCAAACGAGTCAAAGCTGTATTTCTGAGGCAAGTAGACTTAATAAGCCAAGAGTAAAGACATGTATGAGTTAAGAGTCTATGTGTACACAGTGAGTGACCTTAAATCAGAAATGAGATGGCTGACTGAATCCTTAGCTCTAATTGAACAGAGAAAAAAAAAACTATAGAAAAGACTTATTCAAGCTGCCTTTGAAAAAAGCATCAAACAACAACAAATCAAATGTCCAGGAAGATTTTTAAGGAGCTCAGAGCAGAGATAAAAAGAACTTAAGGATAATCTTAAGCAAATACAAGCTATAATGAGGAACTGGCTAACCCAGAACACGAGGGAGGCAGGTGGCAGGCAGGCTGGGAGGAGAAAATGCAACTTATAGATGAAACAGACCTCTGAGAGCTCAGTCAGCTATGGTGGAGTAGAAAATTTAGGTTCAAATTAGACAGAATTAAATATCTGCCTACGTGTCTGATGTTCCTATGTTGGAGAGGGGTTGTGCATTTAGAGAAATGATGAAGTCAAGGGCCAGTCTTCCAGCATGAAAAGCAAAGAGAGGAGAGATTCTAACAGTGCTGTCTATGTTGAAAAGATCAGAAACAAGGAAGCTGGTTCTCATGCCTGTTATGCCATGGTCTTTGGAAGTGATAAAGCAAAGCATGTTGAGAGAAATCAAATCGTAGATTCCAATCCTGACTCTAATCTTACTATCAATAAAATTTGGACTTAAGGTCTCGTTTTTCAGAATCCTGATTTCTTCATTAGAAAAATCTCATGAAGCTCCTGGATCTGAAATGAAACATGGATAGATGGGAATCTTTCCTGTTCTAGATAGGAATCTTCTCTTTTCTATACAAGTGAGAAAATAATAATAACAATATCAACGCAGACCTCAGCAGGAACAATGCAGCACCAGGCCACTGCTGGCAGTCTAAACGTCCTCCAACTCTAAGTTGACTCTGGGTTGCCTCTCCTTGGCTCAGGGCAGCAGAGGTGCAGACTAACCAACCAAACAGATCCTAGACAATGACGACACCGAGGGAAGGAAAGGTAGATCCAGGGAGAAAGTACAGACCTGGCCAGCAGCTGCATGAACAGTTTTACTCTCCCCAAATGACGGGGTAAGACAACCATGGAAGAGCACTGCACAAACACGTGCTAGACATAAACTCTCTGAGAAGTTTAAGCTCAGGCTGGGAAAGACAGGAACCTTGCCCTTCATATGGAAAAACATTACAGGACTTCAAAACAAGATGAAGTCTTGTAGTGCTTTCAGGACTTTATTTTATTTTATTTTATTTTATTTTATTTTATTGAGGAAAAAACAAAACAAAATAACAAGAAACAAAAGAGACAAATAGACAACAATTTAAAAAACCTGAAGCAATAACTATATATATAGGCTTTCAAAACAAGGTGGTAGGAACTTAACCAAGGTTGTCATTTTGCATAGCTATCTTCAAAAGAGTTACTCAGGTTATCAGATATAGGCACACAAAATTTATCACATCTTATGAATGTTACGTGTTTTGTTCCAAGAACTAATAGAATTAGTAGTACAATCATCTTTGCTATATTTAGGTGAATATATACAAATTTATCTTTTTTCTTTTCTCTTCCTTCCTATTTCCTTTTCCCTATCAGAGTTATTTTTCCACTTTGAGCAGTTTAATTATCCTTTGACAATATTTATTGAAGATTTTGGATCTTATTTACTCTTTCAGTTTCTTACACCAAGGATACAATATCGTAATTACACGTTAGTCTGATTCATTTCACTTAGGAGTATGGTCTCAAGTCACATCAATTTATCTATAAAAGCTTCAGTGTAATCCCTCTTTATAACTGAGTAGTACTCCATTGTATTAAAATACCACATCTTTTTTATCTGTTCCTCAGTTGATGGGCACTTGGGTTGTTTCCAAGATCTGGCTATTACAAATTGTGCTGCTATAAACATGGGTGCACATATATCACTGTGGTATGATGATTTCAGTTTTTCTGTGAATATGCCCAGAAGTGGGATAGCTGGGTCAAATGGGACTTCTAATCCCAGCTTTATGAGGAACCTCCAGACTGACCTCCACACCAGTCTACACTCACACTGAGAGTGCAGAAAGTTGCTTTCTCCCCCCGTGGCCTCTCCAGCATTTGTTATTGGTTGTTTTCTTGATCCTGGCCCTTCTTTCTGGAGTGAGTGTGGTTTTAATTTGCATTTCTCTAATGACCAATGACACTGAAAATTTTTTCATATATTTATTTGCCATTTGTATTTCTTCAGCTGAGTAGTGAGAATTCATCTCAGATACTCATTTTTGAATTGGGTCTTTAAATTTTGGGGACTTGATTTTTTTTTAATTCTTTATATGTTTTAGACAGAAGTCTTTTTGTCTGAGGGACAGTTGACTAAGGTTTGTTCACAATTTGTGGGTTTTCTTTTCACTCTGTTGGAGATTTATTCTTACATGCAGAAACTTTTCAATAAGATGAGATCTCAGCTGTCGATTCTGGGAGCTATTTCCCATGCAGTTTGATTGTTTTTCATGAATTCTCTACCTACCCTTATGTAATCAAGATTTTTGCCTACTTTGTCTTCCAGCAGATTTAGTGTTTCTGTTTTAATATTTGGATCTTTGATTCATTTTTATTTTAGTTTAGTGCATGGGGATAGGCACGGTTCTAGTTTTAGTTTCTGGCATATGGAAAGTCAGTTTTTCCAGCATCACTTATTAAAGAGGCTATCTTTCTTCCGGTAAACATGTTTGATCCCTTTGTCAAAGATAAGTGACTGAATATGCTTGTAGTTGTGGTTGTACCTTCTAATCTATTCTACTGATCTTCAGTTCTGTTTTTATTTCAGTACCATGCAGATTTTATTATAGTAGCTTTGTAGTATAACTTCAAGTCAGGAATTGTGATGTCTCCTGCCTTGACTTTGTTGCCTAGAATTGCCTTTGATATTCCAGGCCTCTTCTGGTTCCAGATGAATTTTAGGAATGATTTCTCTAGATCTGTGAGGTATGCTAATGGTATTTTGATTGAAATTGCATTAAGTCTATATAACAATTTTGGGAGAATTTTCTCAATGCTTTGGACCATTTTCTCAATGCTTATTCTTCCTATTCATGAAGGAGGGATGTCTTTCCATTTTCTGAAATCCTCTTTGATTTCTTCTTTCAGAGTACTGCAATTTTAACTGTGTAGATCTTTTACTTTTTTTGTTAGATTGATTCTTAAGTATTTCATTTATTTGCATGCTATTGTTATTTTTCTTTGCATCACCTTGCAGCTGTTGAATAGTTATTTCCTGATTGTTTTGTTATTTTTAAGAGATCTTTCCTTTCCTGTTCACTAGCTGCGATCTTATCTTGGAGGTCTGAAATTCTATCTTTACTTTCATTGAGGCGGTTTTTACAGCTTTCAATAGAATTTTTGATTTCCTGTATATCTCTTTGAATCTGCTTTATGTATTCTGTTTGTTTCTTATAGTGTTCATTCAGGGATTCTATCTGTTTGCTTTGTTCCTCTAATTTTTTAGCTGTGTCTTCAATAGATGCATTCACTATTTCTTTCACTACTTTTATCATTTCTTCTTTTACCTGGGAAATTATTTCTAATTTGAATTTCTCCATAGTTTCCCCTATTTGCTTCTTTATTTCAGTTGATATCATTTCAGTCATTTCAATGTATAGCTTCTATTTTCTTCTATGTACATGGCTCCCAGGCTTTCTTGGGATGGGCTGGTGATTTGAGCCTGCCTTTTGGTCTTTCCTTTTGTCATTTTTTTCTTTATTTCCTTGGTTTGAGTGGTGTTCCAAAGCTTCCTCTGGGTGTGTGGCGAATCCCCTCCTGCACCCTCAGCTACTGGAGCAGTCTCAGCTCCTCACAGGTACTTGCCTCCCTAAATTGAGAGGCGGAAGCAGGGTGTGGAGAACTGGGGCCAGAGAAACCCCCAGGGCACAATCCCCTGTCCTAGGGGTGTGGATATGAACTCAGCAGCTGGCAGTGCTGGTCTCAAGCCATCCCCAGGCCAGCCCAATTGAGCCAAGAGACCCCGAGCAAGATTCCTGGCTCCTGGGCTGAAACAAGACTGCTAAGCATGGCTGACTAAGGCCCCACAATCCACTGGACCCAGTCCAGTGTCCCAGTAGCTCCTTAGGAACTCAAAAGCCAAAAGCCGGAATGTAGGTCTCCAACTCTCCCCAGGTCACCGGAATTCACCCCAGGCTACCTCCACCTCTCTTTAGACTCCGGGTTCTCTTAATAGAGATGCAGAAGCTGGGTGTGGATAACTAGGCCCGGCAGAGCCCCTGGGGCACAATCCCCTGTCCTAGGGGTGTGGATATGAACTCAGCAGCTGGCAGTGCTGTTCTCAAGCTGTCCCCAGGCCAGCTCAGTTGAGCCCAGAGTCCTTGAGCAAGGTTCCTGCCTCCTGGACTGAAACAAGTACGCTGAGCGTGGGTGACTGAGGCCTTACAATCTGCTGGACCCAGTCCAGCATCCTGGTAGCGCCCCAGGAATTCAAAAGACGGAATGTAGGTCTCTAACTTTCCCCAGGTCACTGGAACTCACCTCAGGCAATCTCCACCTCTCTGCAGATTCTTCTCTCTTGATTGAGATGCAGAAGCTGGGCCTGGAGAACTGGGGCCAGAGCCCCTGGGGTACAATCCCCTGTCCTAGGGTTATGGATATGAACTCAGCAGCTGGCAGTGCTGGTCTCAAGCCATCCCCAGGCCAGCCCAATTCTGCATGCTATTGTTAATGGTGTGTTTTTTCTTATTTCTCTCTCAGTGAATTTGTTCTTTGTGTGTAGGAGTGCTACTGAATTTTGAGTGTTGACTTTGTTTCCAGCTACATTACTTAATTTTTCTATTATATCTAGAAGTCTTTCAATGGCATTTTTGGGGTCTTCTATGCAGAGTTTTAGGTCATCTGCAAATAATGATAAATTAACTTCTTCCTTTCCTATCTTTATTCTTTTTATTTCCCTTTCTTATCTAATTGCTCTGGCTAATGTTTCCAGAGCTCTATTAAATAGGAGTGGTGATAGTGGACATCCTTGTCTTATTCCTAATTTTAGAGTGAAAGCTTTCAGTTTTTGGCCATTTAATATGACGCTGGCTATTGGTTTGTCATAGCTGGCTTTTATCAGATTGAAGTAAAGGCCATCTATTCCAATTTTCTGTAGGGTTCTTATCATGAATGAGTGTTGGACCTTATCAAAGCTTTTCTATATCTATTGAGATGATCATGTGATTCTTATCTTTTACTCTATTGATATGGTGTATTACATTTATTGATTTGCATATGTCGAACCATCTCTAGATTCCTGGTATGAATCCCACTTGGTAGTGTTGTATGATCTTCCTGATGACTTGTTTCATTCTGTTTGCCAGTATTTTATTGAGGAATTTTGCATCAATGTTCTTTAGAGAGATTGGCCTATAGTTTCCTTTTTGGGTCGGGTCTCTCTCTGGTTTTGATGTTAAGGTAATACTTCCAGGAATGAGTTAGGGAGAACTGCTTCCCTTTCAATTTCATTGAAGAGTTTGAGCAGTGGTGGCATTAAGACTTTCTCGAATTTCTTGTAGAATTCAGCTATGAAGCCATCAGAACCTGGGCTTTTCTTTGTTGGTAAGGTTCTAATTACATTTTCTATTTCATTAACCGAAATTGGGCTATTCAGCAGTTTTATATCTTCTTGATCCAGCTTCAGTAATTCATATGTGTCTGGGAATCTGTCCATTTCTTCTGTGTTATCAAACCTATGAGAGTAAAGTTTTTTAAGTAGGTATTTATGATTGTCTGTATTTCCAAAGTGTCTCTATAATCACACCCTTTTCAGTCTTTATTGCATGAACCTGAGTTTTTCTTTCCTTTTTTTAAATAAGGCTGGCTAGGGGCTTATCAATTTTATTTATTGTTTTAAAAACCAACTCTTTGATTTGTTAATTCTTTGTATTTATTTCTTAGTCTCCATTGCATTAATTTCTGCTCTGATCTTTATAATTTCCTCCCTTCTTTTGGCTTTGGGCTTGACTTGCTCTTCCTTTTCTAATGTTTAAGGTGTAGTATCAGGTTATTTATTTGTGTTCATTCTGTTTTCCTCATGTGGGAATTCACTGTGATAAATTTCCCTCTGAGGACTACTTTCATTGCATCCCATAGGTTCTAGTGGCTGTATTTGAATTTTCATTTGCTTGTAGATGTTGTTTAATTTCTTAATTTCCTTGGTTGTTCAGGAGTGTATTATTTAATTTATATGTGTTTATGGAGTTTTTTCAGTTATTTTTGTCATTAATTTCTAGTTTCATACACTATGATCAGATAATACACATGGGATAATTTCAATTCTTTTGCATTTACTTGAGCATGTTCTATGAGCTAGTATATGGTGTATTTTAGAGAATGTCCCATGTGAAGCTGAGAAGAATGTGTATTCTGATGTTGGGTGGAATACTCTGTACACATCTACCAAGTCCATTTGTTCACATGCTTTGTTAAGTTCTGTTATTTCTTTGATGGTTTTTTCTCATTGATCTGTCTTTATGTGTCAGTAGAGTGTGAATGTCTCTCATTATAATTGTGTTAGTACTTTTTTGATTTTTCAAGTCTATTAATATTTATTTTATATAGCTGGGTGCTCCCATATATGGTACACATATATTTAAGATTGTTATCTTTTCCCCTTGAAGTTTTCTCCTAACCAGCATGTAGTGAACTTGTTTATCTCTTTTGATCATTCTTGGTTTGAAATTCACACATTGTCTGCAAACAGAACAGCTATCTCTGTTTTTGGGGTGGGGGAGGCTCCTCATTGCATGAAGTATGATTTTCTATCCTTTGACTTTCAGTCTATGGATTTCCTTTCAGGTTAGATGGGTTTCTTGTATACAGCATATGGCTGGATGTTGTTTCTTGATCCATTCTGCCAGTCTGTTTATTTTAATTTGGTGAATTGAGGCCATTCACATTAGTGGTTATAAGTGATATATGTTGGCTTACTTTTGTCATGTTATCTTTCTGCTGTTGGTTCTTCACTTTTCCCCTCTGTTTGTGTGCTTGGTAGTCTCTTTCTGTTGGTGTTCTTGAAGTCATAGTTATTTTTATGTCTATCTAGAATATCTTTCAGTATTCTTTGAAAGGTTGGTTTGGGACTCATGATATTCTTTGGCTATTCTTTGTCATGGAAGTATCTTATTTCTACATAGATTTTGAAGGATAGTTTTGCAAGATACATCAATCTGGGTTGGAAGTCATTTTCCTTTAAGATTTGAAATACTTCACTCCACGATCTTCTTGCCTTGATTGTGTTGAGAAGTCTGCTGTGATTCTGATGGGCTTTCCTTTGTAGTTGATTTGTTTCTTTTTTTCTAACAGGTTTTAATATTCTGTTCTTATATTGAATTTCTGAGATGTTGATAATTATTTGGATGTGGATTTATCTTAGTTATGGCTAACTGGAGTCCTATATACTTTCCTTATCTGTATGTCAGTTTCTTTTCCCACATTTGGGAAATTTTCTGTTATTATTTTTGCAAGTAATCTTTTTATAGCATTTGTGCTGTCATCTTTATCATTCACACCTACTAATCTTATATTGTATTTCCTTGTATTGTCTTGCAATCATTGAATTGTTATTTCCTGATTCCTTATTATTTTTAAAAGATCTTTCCTTTCCTGTTCACTATCTGCAATCTTGTCTTCAAGGTCTGAAAGTCTATCATCACATTCATTCAGGCAGTTTTGCCAGCTTTCGATGGAATTTTTGATTTCCTGTATATCGCTTTGAATCTATTTCATGCATTCTAATTCTTTCTTCTATTGTTCATTCAAGATTTCCCTTGTTTTTGCAGTGCTCCTGTATTTTTTAACTGTGTCTTCTTTAGATGTGTTCAGCATTTCTTTCATTAAGTTTATCATTTCTTGCTTTACCTGGGAGATTATTTCTGATCTGATTTCCTTTACAGCTTCATAGAATTGTTTCTTTGCTTCAGTTCCTATCAATTCAGAAGTCTAGGGTGTGTGGCTCACAGTTTCTTCTATGTCTATGTCTTCTAGGCTTGTTTGGGATGGGCTGGAGGTTTGAGATTGCATCTTGCTCTTTCATTTTGTCATTTTTCTGTATTCCTCTATGGCAGCTGATTTCAAAGCCTCAGTTGTTTTCTGGGGTTAGGATGGCTGTCTGTGCAAGAGGTGGTTTCCCTTGCTGGCAGGCCTTACCAGGTCCCTGGTGGCACTTGGAGGCTCTCAGAATGGATGAGGTATGCTGCATGTACCTTTTTTGATTGGGCTTGCTGGGAAGGGCCCTATCAGGTTCCAAGTAGCCTCAAAGGCTGCACAGCTGGGTGAAGTATGCTGTGCAGGCCTTCAGCTCATGCCACATAGAGCACTGAACCTCCCCAGGTGCTTGGTTTGTTTGGCAGAGGCAGACCTAAATTTTAATATTATCTTTTCATTTTATTCTTTCTCACCTTTCCTCATTGATTTATGAGAAGTTGGGGCTTTTACTTACCTTTTTTATTTCTTTTTTTTTGAAATTTTTTCTATCCTTTTTCTTTCCTCCTTTTAACATTTCCTCTTGTTTTATCTTTTTTTTATTTTCTGTATACCCTCTTGGTTTTTTCTTCTTTATTCTTTTCTATGACTGCTTTCTGCTTTCTAATATTATTAATTTCATTATACACTGCAATAGGATCCCTATATCACTTTTCTCTTTTTCACTTTGACATCTACTTTTTTCATCCTCTGCCTCTCAAATTCCTTTAATAATATAACTTTAATAATATAACTCAAATTCCTTTAATAATATAATTATTAAGCTCTGTGAATCTTTAGTTAGCCAATTAACTCTATGCTATTACTACTGAAACAAAAAATTATGTAAAGCCATGGAAATTAAACAATACACTCTCAGTTAATCAGTGGATTACAGAAGAAATCCAAGAAGAAACAAGGCAACTCCTAGAACTAAACCACAATGCCAGTATAATATATGAGAACATGTGAGATTCTCTGAAAGCAGTCTTAAGAGACAATTTTATAGCAGTGAATGTTCATATAACAAAAACAAAATGAGCCCAAATAAATAACCTAACAATGCACTTCAAGATCCCGGAAAATAAGAAAAATTAAAACCCAAAGCAAGTACAAGGAAGGAAAAATAAATATCAGAGCAGAAATCAGTGAAATTGAGATGAAAATAAATACAAAAAAGTAATGAAAAACAGCTGCTTATTCAAAAGAACAAACAAAACAGATAAATCCTGAGCAATTCTTACCAAAAAAAGAGAGAAAAGACTCACATCAATGCCATTATAAATAAAAAAAAGTAAAATCACAATGGGCAGAGACAAGATCAAAAAGATTATTAACAACTGCTTTGTAAACTTGTTCATCAATAAATGGGAGAAGTCAGAAGATTCTTAGATACATATGAATAGTCAAAACTGAACCAAGAAATTATAAAAATCCCTGAATACTCCAGTAACACATAATGAAAATGAAGCAGGAATTAAAAAAATAACTACCAACTCAAAAAAGCCAAGGTCCAGATGAAGTCACTGCTGCATTCTCCAAAAGTTTCAGGGGGAAGATTTAACACCAACCTCCTCAAGCTCTTTAATGAAATTGAAAAGGAAGGAATATTCCCATGGTAATTCCTGGAAGCTGTCATTACCCTGATTCCAAAATGGGACAAGGATCCAAATCAAGCAGAGCACTAGAGTCCAATGTCTTTAACGAGCACAGACATGGAAATCTTCAACATGATAATGGTAAACAGAATGCTACAAATCATCAAAAAGTCATACACTGCAATGAAGTAGCCTTCATTCCAGGGAAGAGGGGATGGTTTAACTATGAAAATCAATAAACCTAATACATCATATAAACAGAAGTTATGAAAAAAATCACATAATTATCTCAATAGATGCAAAAAAAAGTCTTTGACAAAGTCCAACAATCACTCTTTTAAAAACCTGATGCAAGTAGGTATGGAAGGTTCTATCAGATAAGAGCCATTTCTGACAAAATTTCTACCAACATCATATTAAATTGGGAAAAACTGAATAGATTCCCTCTAAAGCAGGAATAAGACAAAGATGTCTACTATCACTACTCTTATTTAATATAGTACTAGAAACATTAATAATGGACCCGAAGAGTGGCCTGGGATGTTTGGATTGAAACTGTGTGGAGACCGGCATCTCAGCCCGACTGTTTGGGACTGGTAGGCCTGCCCTTCATCCACAGGGAACTTCCCAGAGAACAGCATCTGGGCCAGGTCTGTTTGGCCTGTAGCCCCGCCCTTCACCTGCAAGAAATCTCCCAGAGACGAGCATCGCGGCCTGACTCTTTGGGACCAGGAACCTCCCGGACCCGCAGAGAGGCCTGGGCTGTTTGGATTGGGAACTTTGCAGAGACTGACATCTTGGCCAGGTCTGTTTGGGACCGGGAACTTTGCAGAAATCAGCATTTTGGCCTGACAGTTTGGGACCTGTAGGCCCACCCTTCACTCACAGGGAACCTCCTAGAGACCTGCCTAGGACAAAGTATGGTGGCCTGGCCTGCCTGAGATTCCACAGGCTCCGGGTTGACCATGCCCAGCATTTGCCTTACAACTTAGGGAGCCAGGAGCCCACAGAGGAGAGTTAGGACCCTATGAGGAAGCCAAGAGCCTGTGGGGGAGCCACTGCCGCTCCAGGAACTGAGGGTGCAAGATGTAATTCACCACACATGCAGAGAAAGCATTGGAACACTGCTTAAAGGAAGGAAATATAGAAAAATGACAAAAGGAAAGACCAAAAGGCAGGCTCAAAACTCTAGCCCTCTCCAAGAAAGCTTAGAAGCCATGTACATAGAAGAAAAAAGAAGCCATACACCTGAAATGTCTGAAATGATATCAAATGAAATAAATATGCAAATAGGGAAAGCTATGCAGAAATTCAAATCAGAAATACTTGCCCAGGTAAAAGAAGAATTGATAAAAATAGTGAAAGAAATAGTGAACGCATCTAGTGAAAATACAGCTAAAATATTAGAGGAACAAAGCAAACAGATAGAATCCCTGAATGAACAATATAAGAAACAAACAGAATGCATAAAACAGATTCAAAGAGATATACAGGAAATCAAAAATTCTATTCAAAGCTGTAAAAACCACCTCAATGAAAGTGAAGATAGAATTTCAGACCTCAAAGATAACATTGCAGCCAGTAAGCAGGAAAGACAAGATCTTTTAAAAATAACAAAGAATCAGGAAATAACAATTCAACACCTGCAAGATGATGCAAAGAAAAATAACATAAGATTAATAGGGATAAATGAAAAAGAAGGGGACAGCCCAAATGATATCAAGAGGATATTTACAGAAGTAATAGCTGAAAACTTCCCAAACATGAGAA
>PVJX010041231.1:0-14766 GCA_004027295.1 Dolichotis patagonum
AAAGATAAAACAGTGGAAAGATAACATGTCAACAATAAACCAATATATAGCAGTTATAACCATTAACGTAAATGGCCTCAACCCACCAATCAAAAGAAACAGACTGGCAGAATGGATCAAGGAACAACATCCAACCATATGCTGTCTACAAGAAACCCATCTTACCCAAAAGGAAACCCATAGACTGAAAGTCAAAGGACGGAAAACAGCACTTCATGCAACAGGAAACCAAAAAAAAAAAAAAAAAAAGCTGCAGTTGCAATCCTGTTTGCAGACAACGTGAGCTTCAAAACAACAATGATCCAAAGAGATAAAGAAAGTCACTACATACTAATTAGGGGAAAACTTCAACAGGCAGAGATAACAATCTTAAATATATATGCACCAAATTCCAGAGCACCCAGCTATACAAAGAAAATATTAACATAAATGAAAAGTCAAATAAGCAATAACACAATTACAACAGGAGATTTTAACACACCATTGACACAGAGGGACAGATCAACTAGACAGAAAATCAGCAAAGAAATAACAGAACTGAATCACACCTGTGAACAAAAGGACTAAATAGACGTATATAGAATTTTCCACTGAACAACATCAGAATATACATTCTTCTCAGCAGTACATGGGACTTCTCTAAAATAGACCATATACTAGCCCACAGAACATGTTTAAGTAAATGCAAAAGAATTGAAATTATCCCATGCATGTTATCGGATCATAGTGCCATGAAATTAGAAATTAATGATGAAAGCAACTGCAAAAACCTCACAAACACATGCATACTGAGTAATACACGCTTGAGCAATCAGTGGGTCACAGAGGAAATTAAAGAAGAAATTAAACAATATCTACAAGCAAATGAAAATACAAACACAACTTATCAGAATTTGTGGGATGCAATGGAAGCAGTCCTCAGAGGAAAATTTATTGCACTGAGTTCCCACATCAGGAAGATAGAATGAACACAAAGAAACAACCTGATGCTACAACTCAAACATCTAGAAAAAGAAGAGCAAGCCAAGCCCAAAGCCAAAAGAAGGGAGGAAATTATAAGGATTAGAGCAGAAATTAATGCAATAGAGAGTAAGAAAACAGTACAAAGGATCAATGAATCAAAGAGTTGGTTCTTTGAAAGAATAAATAAAATTGATAAGCCCTTGGCCAAGCTTATTAAAAAAAGAAAGAAAAAACTCATATTCATGCAATAAGGAATGAAAAAGGTGAAATTACTACAGACTCAGTGGAAATACAAAAGATCATCAACACCTATTTTGAAAAGCTCTACTCTCATAGGTTCAATAACACTGAAGAAGAGGACAAAGTCCTAGATACATATGAACTACCAAAGCTGGATCAGGAAGATGTAAAACTGCTGAATAACCCAATTTCTATTACTGAAATTGAAAATGTAACTAAGTCCTTGCCTACAAAGAAGAGTCCAGGCCCAGATGTATTCATTGCAGAATTCTACAAGAAATACAGAGAAGACTTAATTCCGACATTCCTCAACCTCTTCAATGAAATTGAAAGGGAAGCAATTCTTCCTAAGACATTCCTGGAAGCAAATATTACTCTAGTACCAAAACCAGAGAAAGACACAACTAAAAAAGAGAACTATAGGCCAATCTCCCTAATGAACATAGATGCAAAAGTTCTCAATAAAATATTAGCAATCAGGATACAGCAAATCATCAAGAAGGTTATTCACCTCAACCAAGTGGGATTCATCTCAGGAATGCAGGGATGGTGCACCATTCATAAATCAATAAATGTAATCCACCATATCAATAGAGCCAAAAGTAAGAACCACGTGATCATCTCTATAGATGCATAAAAAGCTTTTGATAAGGTCCAGCACTCAAAAACTCCGTTGGCAAACTCCTAGATATAGTAAATAAATTCAGCCATGTAGCTGGATACAAAGTCATTACTCAAAAATCAATAGCATTCCTACACACTAACAACATAAATATTGAGAGAGAAGTAAGAGAAGACACACCATTCACACTAGCATCCAAAAAAAAGAAATACTTAGGACTTAATCTCACAAAAGATGTAAAACAGCTATACAAGGAAAATTATAATGCCCCCAAAAAGGAAATCGAACAAGACCTCAGAAAATGGAAAGAAATCCCATGTTCATGGATAGGAATAACCAACATTGGTAAAGTGTCCATTCTCCCAAAATTACTATAGAGATTCAATGCCATCCCAATCAAAATACCATGAACATACCTCATAGATCTGGAGAAATCACTCCTGAAATTCATCTGGAACTAGAAGAGACCTAGAATAGGCAATTCTAAGCAGCAAAAGCAAGTCCGGAGGCACCACAATCCCTGATCTGAAGCTATAGTACAAAGCTATAGTAATAAAATTAACATGGTACTGGAATAAAAACAGACCTGAAGATCAATGGAATAGATTGGAAGATACAACCACAACAACAAACCCACTGAACCACCTTATCTTTGATAATGGGCCAAACATGTTCACTGGAAGAATGACAGTCTCTTCAACAAATGGCGTGGGAAAAACTGGCTATCCGTAGGCAGAAGACTAAAACTAGACCCATGCCTATCACCATGTACTAAACTAAAATCTAAATCGATCTAAGATCTAAATCTTAAAACAGAAACACTAAATTTGTTGGATATCTTATTAAAGAGTTTTTGCATGTCCAAAACGATTTCCAGCAGAGTGAAAAGAAAACCCACAAATTGGGAAAAAATCTTCATGGACAGTGCCTCAGACAAAGGACTTCTGTCTAGAATTTAAAAAGAATTTTAAAAAATCAGACCCCTAAAATTCAAAGACCCAATCCAAAAATGGGCATCTGAAATCAATACACAGTTCTCAGATGAAGAATTACAAATGGCAAATAAATACATGAAAAAATGTTCATCATCATTAGTCATTAGAGAAATGCAAATTAAAACTACACTGAGATTCCATCTCACCCCAGAAAGAATGGCTAGGATAGAAAAAACTACCAACAACAAATGCTGGAGCAGCTGGGGGAAAAAGGAACTCTTCTGCACTGTTGGTGAGCATGTAGACTGGTGCAGCCACTTTGGAGGTCAGTCTGGAGATTCCTCAAAAAACTGGGCTTGGAAGTCCCATTTGACCCAGCTATTCCACTTCTAGGCATATTCCCAGAAGAACTGAAAACATCATACCACAGTGATATATGTGCACCCATATTTATAGCAGCACAAGTTGTAATAGCCAGATCTGGGAAACAACCTAAGTGCCCATCAACTGAGGAATGGATTAAAAAGTTGTGGTATTTTTATACAATGGAGTACTGCTCAGCTATAAAGAATGATTAAATTGAGATATTTATAAATAAATGTACACGACTTGAGACCATACTCATAAGCGAAATAAACCAAACTCACATGTGTAAATACCATATGGTCTCCCTAGTATGAGGGTTGGTAAGAGTATGTAAGATTTTATGCTAATCATGATACCCCATTTCATTGCTTTGAAGGCTTTCAATGTTTTCATTCATCAGTTGGAATGGTTTTAATTTGTTTTGTTTGACTTTATTATTCATGATGGTATGAACAGCGATTTTGAAGAATGCAAAACATTATGGCAGCCATTGCTGATTTAATATCGTCTTCCTTAGAAGTCCTACCATGCTTCTATTCTGCTTTTACCATCGGTTCTATCATTTTGTGTTTTATTGGGATTTTAATATATGTGATAATATAAACAAATCTTTTTATTCAAAATGAGATATTTTAGTAGCCATTGATCATAGTTATTCGGTTCAGAATGTCCTGTAATTCTTTCATTCTCATGAATGGATTTATAGCAGAGAAAGCAGAGATAGTATAGCAGAGAAAGAGATATTTTGACAGCTACTGTTAATGTCCAGTTGTCTTGTTGTAAAGTGTTGTGTTACTTATTTTGTTCTATTCTGATCTGCTTTGTTCTGCCCTCTCTTGTTTTAGTCTCTTTAAAATAAAAAAGTAATAAGAACTGTAGGAGTAATAAACCCAAAATGAATAATTTCTACTGTAAAAGAGAGAGCAAAACAAAGTGCTCTAAAGGATATAACTGCATGTATGTTTAAGTGTTGGAGATAGATGACCATACTACTGTTTTTATTAGATTGTTGAGCAGAACTGTTAATAGTCTTACAGTTTGAATGTCTACTTTGTATGCTTTAATTTTTTAACTTGAACAGCTATTTCCAAGATAATGTAATTTACCAACTAGTGATTCTTAGTGGGTTTTTTTTTTTTTGTTGTTGTTGTTCTTTTCTTTTTTTCCTTTGGAATTCTCTATTGTTTCTGCCCTTTTTTCTGTTTTGTTTGATTGTTTTTTTTCTTTCTAAATAAAATTTTTTTAAAAACCCATTATACTATATATAACTATATATTTAATGATTTTTAAATGTTACAAAAATCAATTTATAAAAATTTTTGTAATCACCTTATGACTGAGGTGTGGGAAAAATGTTTCATTTTTTGTGATAATCTTGTATTCCATAAGTAGGACATTCAATATCATTTTACTTATTTACATGAATTTTATTCTTAAATACTATTGCCACTGGAAAATTCTATTATACGTATTTCTCCCTTTTTTTTCATGTGTTTTCTCTATTGCACTGCCCGTGGTGTAGAGTGTGGCAGTAGTATGATAGCAAAAGTTGTTATCTCAGTGTTTCTTTCAAAAAAGAACCAAACATTGTAAAGTGTGCTATAGGGTAACATAAATACCAATATTGTGGGGCAGTTACAGACATTCTCCTGTACCTTATTTGGTAATAAATGATCTTGTAGTTTTTAAATCACAGTGATGTTCAACTTTATTATATTATCACCATTTAGTAGCATCATTGTTTATTTTACTAGGAGGTAGTGCATTTAGCTATGTTTTATAAACTCATTTTGCTCATGGTATGCCATCCCTGAAATATATACCTCAATTTGGAATAGGACATATGAATTTAGTTTAAAAAGGAATTTAAACTGTGAACTTTGTTTCCTCTAAATGTGCTTTCAGCTATGAGTAGCACAATTTATTTCCTGACAAAATGACTTGGTTTTCCTCTTTTCCTCTGCTCTAAATGAGGTTAACATTAATATATTTTTGAATGCTTATGCATTCTGCCTCTAATATTATTAATCAACCAATATTTGCAGTGAAATATTAGACTCTATACTCCTATAAGTTGAGAGATGGTAATATGGAGATACTTCTGCTATAGAGACTTAATTTTTGTCTTATGACTGTTTTGCTGTTTTCCTGTGATTTTATAGATTTCAAGGCATAGGGTGATATGAAATTACTCATATTTTCATAGAAAAATTTTCCATATAACAGTACTAGTGGTAAAATTTCTGTCTTATTATGTTAGCTTTAAATTTTTCTCTTTCTTTTTGATGAATTGTACTCAGACTTGTCAATTTTTGTTACCAGAATCACATTTAACTCTACTCATTTTTCTCACTGTCTTAATTTTTAAAATTTAGTTTCAGACTGCATTCCAACTTTTACTTCTTCATGTTTAATTTGATCTTTTTTCTAGTATGTAATTAATATTTCTTTTTTTATTGGAGTTTTTTTTTTGTACCAAGGATCGAATACATGACCTCGTGCTTGCCAGGCAGGCACTTAAGCTGCTGAGCTAAGTCCGCAGCCTGTAATGAATATTTCAAATGGAGAACTTCACCTTTGTTATTTAAATACAGAGCAACTCAAAAGTATATATAATATAGAATGGACACTTGTCTCTGAGTAGTATTAGCTTCAATTCTCAGGATTTTCAGTTGTACGTGGTTTTTAATTTGTGCTTTGATATATTCTATACTCCATATGTGATTGAGAATTTTTATACCAGAAGCAAGTATTAACTGATATTAGTGGGTGCATTATTCTCTATATGGGCAAATACAACATTTTATAAAAAGTACCGTATCCTCATACTTTGTGGAGAACATATTTTCAAATAACTACATAACACAGTGCATAATCAATCAGTCTTGATGTATTTCAGAGAACATTTGAAATCATACTACTCATATTTTGAAATCAAAACTTAGGGCTGGGGATTTAGCTCAGTGGCATAAGCACCTGCTTGGCAAATGTGAAGTCATGAATTCAATTCCCAGTACAAAAAAAAATCAAAACTTGTATCAGCCACAAAATCAAATTAGAATATATTCAGTGGGAAGATGATTCCACCATGTTATGAATTGTAGGAAATTTAAATATTTCCAAGGTGGTACTTATGGTATGGAACAATTTTTAACACTGGATTATTATAGATTTTATAGAGTATATTTCAAACCTCATCCTCATTTTATCTGTTTTAATAACATGGTATTTTCCTTTAGGTTATTTGACTATTCTATCAATGGTGAATATGTCATTTTTGCCATTTCTAGTAACCCTAGAGGATTTATGCCACCTCTTTTTATTCTGATATAACACTAAAGCTATGGTCTCTGTGAAACTGCCCCTGACACCTTCCCAAAATGTATATAACTTTTTAAATCCCTTATTCTGTGTGCATATCATCCTTGCAGTCTGTAGTACAAACTTTAATTTATGCATAGTCTGTCTCACCACTCAGCTATGCATTCTATGAGAATGGGATTAAATCTTAAAAATTAAATTGTATTGTGTTATAAACATTTTATACATCAAAGACATCCCCCTGTCTCCAGAAACAACTCACTATCTGTGGTTATCTGCTTTGTACGACAAATAGTATTAGCCACTGGAAAATGAAGTTATGCCTGACCTTTTCTTGGCTATAATCTTGCTGTGATTTTTAAGGTTGTAAGGAGTTGGCTATAATCATGCTCCATGTTAAGCTTCATGATGCAGGTGAAACTTAGATACTGTGGGGTAGGGGAAAGGGCTTGTCTTCAGAAAAGAATGCTTTTAATGAGACCAGAAAAATAATTCAATGTTGGTAGGTATGGTGGTGCATCAGTGTTATTCCAGAAAATTGGGCTGAGACACGGTTCTTGAATTTTTGAGGGAGTCTGAGGAAATTAGTGTTATTCTGTCCTATAATTACAATAAAAGAATCTGGGGAAATAGATAATTGATAGAACACATTTTGAGATAATTCCTAGCTATATAACAAATAACAAACAAAAAATTAAAAAGAATGGCACAAAAAGAAAAATTAATTTGAGTGCAAATTCAAAATTTCAAAGGGGTAAATGTGATTTCCAACCACTCAATAACACTCAGTATAACAAATAATTTGATAACTGAAGGAAGGATTTTATCATCAGTGTCCTCTGCAAAAATTTTTCCATTTCTTAGACAGATAGAGTGAATATAAAATAGAGTACAAATATGTCCACAGAACATGCTTCTACCTGTGTCATTGGTGATCTCATTGTCTGCACAGGGGGTGCAATCAAAACAACAGGCAGGCTTTCCCTCCTGAGGGCTTTTTCTCAATCCAGGATTGCAACTCTCACTGCATACTGAGTGAGGAGTCTACAGAAGAAAATATGGTGGTAACATACTCTTTTACTTCTTCAGAATTACAAGAATAAATTTTATTTGAATACATATTAAACAAAAATATTTAATTGCATGCTAAATTCATTTCATAGTATGAAACCTATATTTACAAAAATATGATTAAGCAAAAGCATTTCTTACTTATTAGAAGATTTATAAACAATATTTTTTTCAAATTGAAAATTTGTTCAATTTCCAATGCATGTGACCATTGCATGATTAGAATTGGGAACACAAAACCTATGACAGTTTTTAATCTTTCTTGTGCTTAAGGAAGTGTGTCACAATTAGATACAACATATCTCTGGAACTGCTGTGGTCCATTCTATCATATCCTCAGAAACAGTCAGTGTTTTACCATGTGGACCATGTGATGAAAACGTTCCTACTTTAACCTTAAGTTTAAAGCCTTCTGGAGAATTCCAAAAATTGAGAATGTGATACTCTGAATCCAGTTACCTCTGTCATTTGAGTTCACTTGATCTCCAGAAGGACTGGAAAATTGGATGTTCTCCAGAAAGGGATGCAGCTAAGAGAGACACATCATCCTGTATGAACAGAGCTCCAGGAGAAAGATAGAAAATACAGCTGATGCAAAGTTCCTAAGTGTCATTAATCCCATTTATATAAATCAACTTTAACACTGGTGTCTGTTGGATTAGAGAACATGAATGTCTAAGGACTAAAATGTCAACATATTCAAAGAATGTCAGTTAGTTTCAGAAAATAGTACACTATGCAAACCTATCTAAATAAGGTCTAAAGTTGGATGATGTAAAAACATCAACTGTGGTATCAGTTTTCTAAAACCCACACATTCCATTGTCTATCTGACTATTCCCATAGCATCTGTCAACAGAATGAGTTTATCAATACCTGAAGAGTTTACAGAATTGACATTTAATTATGTTCAACATCAGATGTAATACAATTTAGTTTATAAATAACTATGTTTTCCATATTTCCATAAGAAAATCATAGAACATATTTCCATGGGTCTGTCATTGAAATCCTATAGACAAAAACAGTGAGCTGGCCTCTTGTTTCACCTAGACAGTGGCTGCTTGATTGAGGATCATTTTACTAAACTCAAGAATTATTCTCTTAATAATAAGTGTGATATACAATGTCTTATATTTTGTAGAAGTAGTTCTAATATTCTTGGGTGAATCATGTAGAAAAACTTGAGAGTGACACCTTGATGACACTACATGCCATCCAAAGGAAGATGCATTACCTGCCGGGGAGGGAAATCCTTTGTCTATTTCCCACTGGTGGACTTTGTTCTTCCTTGAAAAGCATTGCATGGAGGGCACAGGCCACAGCATACACCCCATTGCATGTATTGTAGCTCCTATCACTCATGGCTGTGTCAAAACGATTTGGAGGCAACCAAATCACAGAGGCATTAGGTGTACAGTTCTCCAATGAACAGTCAGACTCAGAGAAGAAGCAATGGAAATTCTTATACCAATACATAAACAGATAAGTGTCTTGTGGGTACTTGAAAGGGGTAGCTTCCTGGACAAAATTTCTGAAACCTGAAATCTCTTCATGGTGGTGTGAAAAAACAAGAATCCCATGGAATGGGTCAAGAATGAATTTTCTCCCATCTAGGTCACCATGCCATTGAGAGTTTGTCATCCAGACTTTCCATGTCACTAACTTTTGTACTATGTTGTAGGTCACATCATTTGGACTATCAGTATGATAGTAAATAACCACCACTCTGACTGATGATGTATTTGCAGTCAGAATATCATATTTCTTCATGGTTGAGAGATATGACACAGCCACAGTTGGGACCATTTTCACAAAGGCTATGCAGACTCTGTTTCTGGCCATCTCAGCTTTCACATCTGAGAGAAACTGAAGACCCTTATGGCTTTCTGTGATGAGCAGGCTCACCCACATCCAGCAGAAATGAAGCATCAAGGACACCATGCCAAGGGCCAAATATTTGTCCTTTGGGGCCAACTGATAGAGTGAAGGATACTTGACACTGTCAGTCAGTGTGGAATCAAATGAGCCAAAGGTAACCTTAAAGGAAAAGAAAATTGAGTAATACACTGAAATGCTGGCGGACAGCAAGTAGTAGGCTTGAAGTGTACTGAGTAGCATCTACAAGTTGTAGAAGGAGGCATGTGTTCTTCCCATCTTTCTAAATATTTCTCTTGGGAGATATTTGAAATTACAAATTACTCAGATATCTCACATGATATTTATTACTTTTTCCCCTCCTCATTGATCCAGAAAAGAAAAATAGAAGAATTTGTGTGTATTCCACAGAGTTTCTATGTGCAGACTCAGGTTTGTTAAATGCTTTGAAAGATGTCAATGACCTCAGTCTTATTTTTAACACTTTATGCCCCTGGGAGTTGACACACTATGGATGTGTTTCCATCATTTCCTGTCTGACCAACCCTCACCTGTGGAAATCTGTAGAGTTCCAGCAGTGGTCCAAGCTGACCTGAGGTATCCCATGGCATTTCTGTCAGTGTTGCAGCACACTTTCTTTCTTTCTTACATATGCAATTAGGGATCTCATGTTGTCCTGTGAACAAAATGAAGGAATTCTCTAGTATCCTCCAATGACTATAAATGTAATTATGGAACTCATAGCCCAGAGAAATATTGGGTAAAAGCTGAGGATTTCTGTTAGTCTCTTCTATGGCAAAAGTGAAGGCCAGGTACTTCTGGTAGTTTCTGGGTATAAAGCTGCATAGAAAGCACAGAGATCCTTAGGGAAAAGACTCAATCAATGATCATGTTCTTATCCAGTCATTACCATTTATGATCAGAATGCTTGAGTTCTTTCCACACACTCCTATAATTAGAAACTGTGTGAATATTATGATATTAGAAGATTAACTCTGATATTAGAAGGTAATTGGAATTAGATGAGTCACATTTTTGAGGTTCACATGAAGGAGCTTATTGGCCTTACAGGATTTCCAAGTGACTTGTTTCATCATTTTGTTATATAAGCTCTCCAGCTAACATGACCTTGCTATATATATTCAAAATAAAATTTGTGTATTGAATTGTACTACATAGGGATTTAGAAAATGTTTTAATTTTAAATATCTTCATGGAGTGCAAGGAGAAAAATAATATATTTGTTGAAATACATATGGTACTCAGTACTGACAAGCATCCATTTGTGTTTCAGTGCTTTGTTTTAGGAAAAAGATTTTTCCTTAATATTATAATTAAAATGTATCCCAAACAAGATTGCTGTCAACACTCATACATGTGAGGAAATACTGGGGTGACAGATGCATTGATTTACTTGATTTCACTATTAGATTATATAAATATACATGGGCATATTACACTGCATCTATGAGTATATATAATTGTATTTGATAACTACAGATAGAATTAAATGTAAAACTGAAATTCTATAAAGTTGAAACTTAGATATGGCTTAAAGAATAAAGCAGTGAAAATGGGTGATGATCAGAAATACAAATTCACCCTCCTTCAAAGGGATTCATGACACAGAAAATTGCTTCACCCTTCCCCTCCTGAGAGATTTTTGTAAGCATGCTATTGACAAAGTGCAATCTTCTTTGAATATTGTGGAATGAAGCTTCTATATATCAAGAGCATTTTCATTGAGAATATTTTCCAAACAATGTTTCTTTGTTGACATCAGAATCATTTAATTTTGCTATGGAGTTTGTTGTCCAGAGAATGAATATTCAACAAGTTAGAAGGGGAAAAAAAGTAGAAACAAGCAGAAATTAGCATCCCATCAAGAATAAAATTATTCACCTCATAAACAAAAGAAGTTTCTGCTACAGGCCCCAAACAAAAACTAAGTAAATGAGAATAAAAAATGATCTCCAGTATAAAATTATAAGTAAAGTCCTTGAGAAAAACTTGTATAATATAGCAACAGCCTTAACAAAACTTACAATAAGACATTTCAAAAGACCTAAAATTGTAGAAAAGAGATAAAAGCACTAAAAGAACATTTCATAAATGTTAAAATTAAAAAAATTCTATTAATGTTGCCAGTACCCAAAAGCATTGAAAGAAGTTTTATATCAATGACAAATATTACACAAGTGCTCTGAAATTTTCAAAATCTATAATAGTGACACTTTCAGAACATAAAATAAGCCTGTTATGTAGAGAAAAATCAACTGAAGTTATAGCTACTTCAGTGAGATAGAATATAAAAAGTAACCTGTTTATCTATCTTTTTCTATCTGTCTGATTACCATCTACTCTTTTTATCACAATATTTCTTTAGAAATTCCCTCATATTAAATTGTTATTCATAGCAAAAACTAAACTATTGTTAAAACTGAAATTAAGTATCTATTGCAAAAAAACATTTGAGTTACTAAATAATTTTACAGTGTAAAAATAATACAGTTAATAAAATATATTTTGAATATTATACATTGAGATGCATTGTGAATAAGAAAAAGAAAAATCTAATCATAGATTTTTTTCAACCTAGAATCTCATATTCATTTCTGTTTAAGTATGGTGAATGTAAAAATAATCACAATAGACAAAATTGTATTAAATAATTTTTAAACTACTTGGTCAACAATGTTTTCCTTGCCTTAATATGCAAAGCTGTTTTTTACAAAAGAAGGACTTTCCTAAGACAAAAAACTGAGGAAAGGTAAGTCATCAATTAAAATATTTTAAAGATCATTAATTAAGGATATGACTATATATCAACAACTTAGACCAGTTGTCCAATGTAACAGTTAAGGATATGTTACTTCCCTGAGTGGTTGTTTGAAAATGCCCATTATTTTGTTGCTGTATGTGATTTGATAATATCTGTGCAATAATTTAAAAATAGATAATTTTGAACACAGCCATTTTGCTCTTCTTCATTCTTTAGCTTTAATCAAAGAGCACTCCTTATGTATCACACATCTATTACTCTTTTTAAATGACAGGAGGAATTAAAGAAATTTTGTAACTTCTCAGAAATGGATTAGAATTGAATTATGATAGGTTAAAAGGGTATAAATTGTACAAGCATAATAACTAGCATGAATTTATATAATATTGTTATGTAAGGAATGTAAGGTGAAGCAAAATGGAGACACAATAGTGTTACTATATTTATATTTGACTGTATTTATATTTATTTGCAGAAAAAACAATGTATTATCAAGGCTACAGTGACCACTTCATTAGTGTAATTAAACAATATGATCCTTTATATTATTTAAATTAGATTCTTCAATATAAGGTTGATGTGAAATGTATAAATAGTTCCTGTAAATATTTTTATTTTCCAGTTCTTTTCTTCTTTTCTTCATGTTAGCAGAACTGAAAATTATGTCCTGAGTCCCTAAACTCTTGTTCCTTTTGGATGCATCAGCCTTGGCATAAAAACTCCAAACTGTAAATGTGTTCTTTTCAGCCATAAACAGAGCCCACAGTGCCTTGGTCTAGAGCAGAGCTAACTACAAAAGCAACTTGATTCTCTGAGCATATGGGAGGACAGGAGAAGACAATGGAAGAGTCAATGGCTCATCCTCTACTCTTAGGAGTAGAAACACATCCCACATCATTGAACTATTCTGCAAATCTGATATTTGATATCTGATCATTTCTCATTCCCCACTATACTCAGATGATGTCTGATCACATGGGGCTGTCTTTAGTTAGAATCCTCTTAGGCAAATTGAGCTGGACTTGCTTATTTTCCCCTTCCATCTTCCTGATTAATACAAAATGTACATTAGCCCATCCACCTTTCACAGTCCACCTACCCAAACAAGCCACATTTCAGAGGATTCTATACTGAGGGTTATGTGACAATCAAATAAAACCCTTCTTGTAATTTTCAGTAACTGACATGAGTAATTCATCCTCTCACAGGGTTTGGGAGATTTTTAGGAGAGTTCTCTGAGTCAAACACTTAAAAATAGTTCTGATGTGTCACCAACAAAAAACACTCATTAGCGGGAACTAGAGTCAAAGTTTGAAAATTAAGCACATCTGTAACAACACACATTTTAGAAAATGATGGAAGAAAAATGCACATTCAGTGTGTAATGACAAGTACTTGGAATGCCAGCTGCTCATAAAGCTTAAGCAGAGAAAATTCTTGAGCCCAGGAGTTTGCTGGTAGCATACTCAGAACTGTAAGTCCCTGTCTTAAGTTCTATATAAACATGAGGAGTATGTCAGTTGATAAAAACATAAGCAAACATCTAGACATTGTAAGAAGTATGAGATAGGTAGAGACCCCATCTACAGAAGGAAAGGCCCTAATTCACTACTCTGCCATCCCTGCTTCCAAGTTGGGTGTTGCCTTAAATAGACCAAGGCCAGAGCGTGTTAACATTGGGGCCTGAATTCACAACTACCAAAAGCCTCTATCACCAAGGTAAAAACAATAAAACAAAGGTTAATAAACTATTAGTTAACACCTAACTCATTACACAGAAGTATGAGAAAACATAAAATGTTACATCACCAGGTCAGAAGAGATTCTACCCCTGAAATTCTAATTCTAGTGCTTAATATCCCTTCATATGGTATTCAGTATTCTGACTGAGAAGGGATTGGGCAGAGTGTGTTTTCTATGGTTCAGATCCCAAAACCCTTCTCCCTATGAAACCACTTAATATCTGGCTAGGACAAAAGTGGCAGTATCTTGACTTCGTGCATGACCAGAGGCGGGGACTCTGTAGCTCCCAGACCTGGCCAAGCACCTGTTGGAACAAACATCTGCATCTTCTAGACAGGTAAAAAAGAAACTATTTGGGAACTGGCCAGCCTAACAGTGAGTTTCCACTCATATCATGTTGTGCACCAAGCATCCTAATGTGTAGTGTTTAGAACAAGGCCATGGCACTGTGTCAAGACAATGGAAGACCTTTCTGTATTTAATCTTAACCCTTCACATGGACAGGTGCCAGAGGAACACCGTGGGGCCAGCATCTTCTATAAGGCACAGTCAATCACTGTTCCAATGACATCTCCTTTTCTCACAAAACACAAGTCATTTGCTAGAATTCTCTGATCTTTTGGAAAAGTCATTATTTACTTACATACATGGCATGAGATCTGATGACATAGTGTTTGAATAGAGAAAAGATACAGACATCCAACTAAGGAAGAACTGCATTGGTGGGGAAAAATCTCACAGATGATTTATCCCTTATTCTGAGCCCATCTTGTAACTCTAGGAATCCTGGAGTGCCCTAAAATTTATTTGAAAGCAGGAAGCAGTTCCTCCAAGCAGAAGGGGTA
>PVJX010041232.1:0-14767 GCA_004027295.1 Dolichotis patagonum
AAGGAGGGAGGGAGGGAGGGAGGGAAGGAGGGAAGGAAGGAAGGAAGGGGAAGGAGGGAGGGAGGGAAGGAAGGAAGGAGGGAGGGATGAGCAGACCTAGCAGTAGGAACCCCTCAGACACCCTGTAACAGGGTGCTGTTTGCCCCCATTGGCAGCGTGAACAGCAGGTGACACGTCCAAGCGAGCCTGGGAAGAAGGGCGAGCCAGGCAATGGAGTGGCGCTGTGACCGGCCCTGCGAGGGTGACCTGCCCTTTCTCAGCACACACACGTGTGGTCAGGAACAGACCCAGAGATCAGTCACTTCAGAAACCTCTTTCATACACACAGATGAACCATATGTGCCCAACAGCTGGGTCTCTTTCTGTTTATACTTGGAGGGCAAAGTGGACGGGAAGGGAAGGTAGAGCAAAGACAGTAAAATCGGCTGTCAGTTAGGAATTGCCGAAGTTGGCACACGGGTTCCACTGTGCCGCTCCCTTTGCTTTTGTGCTCAAAGTTCTCTACAGTAAAACAGCTGGACTGCACACCACGGCCCTGGTAAGCCTGATGGCAAACATTTCATATACTGTGGACATGGAGCTAGAATCTTACAAAATCTTACATGTAGGTAGTTTGTCTCCGTGACAAAAAAATGACTTTTAGAGCTTTTCCAACTGTGATGAAAATTTGGCACAGTATTGCTGGTGCTAAGTCTCAGCAGTCTTGGAGAAACGCTGAGGAACAGCCCATCTTCTCCCTCCACACCTAAGCGGGCCTCCACAGGACCTTCCACTCACCTCGATGAGGTCTGAGGAGCCTAGGGCAGTTCCTGGCATGAGGATCAGATAATTGGAGAGTGCAGCTCGGTACCTACCCACACCAACCGCAGCCCAAAGACACCGCAGCCCTCTCAGCAGTGGTAGGGTGCTCCGCTACAGTGTTTAATTCATTTCTCATTGATTGGCGATGAGTTCATCGAGTCTTAGATTCTGGCTGAACAACGCTCATCGTTTTCTGTTTACCTAACGATCCAGTTTCTTCCCATGCAATGCAGATACATCTCTGTCTCTTTAGAGGACTTTTCCAGGTCTTTATAAGTTCAGCAGTTTGTGACTTCAGACCTAAACCTTAGTCTATGTATATTAAGTACCCAATGTGAAGTGAGTTAGAATTGTCAGTTTACGTTGAGGCCCATTATGAGTGAAGAGATTAAAATAAGAGTGGATCAGAGTAAAGGAAGTGATTTTTCTGGTCCAGCTCCCCTACTTTCCCACTCAGTGGACACCATCAAGTTGATCTGTGAATATCTGAAATGAAAGATTTTAGGCTGGATGTGGTGAGCTTGCTAATAATCCCAGCTTCTCAAGAGCGTTGAAAGGTCAATGCCAGCCTGGGCAGTTTAGTGAGATCCTGCCTCAAAATTAAGAGCTGGGGAAGTAGCTCAGCTACAGAGCGCTTGGGAGGCTCTGGGTTCAATCCCTAGTACCACGAGAACCATGAAGACAACTTTATATAACAGGGTTCTAGATGGCAGGAATTCTCTTCCCAAGGGTGTTTTTCACTTTCTCATAGTGCTCATAATTAATCTTGTTGTACTATAGCCCCAGTATCTTCCTCTGCAAATACTATCTTCACTACCGTCACACAGCTTGACGTGAAAACAACTGATTCCAAATTTTATCAATGTTAATCTGAAAGATGCAAAGCCAATATTTTTATTCAATTAAAATGTAAGATGACATCAATACTAGACCAAAAATTTGTACTGTAACAAAGTCAAAACTGACTGAGCTGTTCACTTAAAATTACGCTTTAACTCTAGTATTCGTGCAGTGTGTTTTGTAGTTTCCATCTGACACCACTCTGATCTATCTACTTACAGAAAGGGGAGTTTCTGATTTAAATGTTATAGGAAGAGGAAATCTAATTTTGACCTGAGTCAAATTGGTGCCAAAGGGAATTTATGGTTTTCTTTACTTTATAAGCTATAATTGCAACTACAGTTTCCTTCATCTAAAAAAGCTATTCCACCCTGAAATTTTCAAACAAAAATAGTTTGCAGAAACATTGGCAAAGGACTTCTTCAAAGGAAACCAACTAGCTTGAATTGAAAGGAAAGAGAAGAGAGATGGTGGACATTTTAAAAAAGATTATGTTTTTCAATATTTTGGGCACAATATGTCTAATTCCTACTTTTTAAAAACATCTCTCAATTCAGATTTGAGAGATTAGTAATTTCAGTGCTTAAACATGATTCTATACAATTGTAAGAAAAATGATGTGAAAACTCATTAAGTATTAAATAGAAACAAAGCTGTTATCAGTTAATGACATAAACTACTAAAATAGATGGCGCCATATTACGGAATTAATAAGGTGTAGTAGTGACACAAAATCCAGTTACTGAAAGTATTTTGCCAAAGTGTTTGTACTGGAATATCTGACAGTATGACTTCATACTTCATTCCAATAAGTACATTATCTTGGCTGTCCCCAACACTGTTTCTTATGTTCATAGGTTGAATTTAAAATCATGACTAATGTTAATTTTAACTTAATAATTACCTAGGCTGTGACTTGGCCGCCAGTTAATGTGGGACGCACCTGGATTCCCGTTTCACAAAGTCTGCCTCGTGTATCAGTGGGCGAGAGGCTGGACAGCCAGAGGTGCCCAGTCCTCTGCTACTGCAGGTCCCAGTGTGTATGTGGATCGAATTCCTTGTAGGTAGAACCCTTGGGCACATGGGTGTGCAAACTTTAATTCATACTCACTCCCCTGTAAACCCATTGATTATTGTATATGACCTTAATTTCAAAGCCATGCTTGACCAAGATAGCACAAGGGAACCCACTAACATGGTCTGAAGTATTTCCAGTTAGCTTTGAATTAAATGTATCAGGTACTGAAATGACAGCAGCCACCATAAAACCAAGAGATGCCTGAATCATTGAGAGGACTACGTTACTGAGCGGAGAGAGGTCATTTCTCCGATAAATGGCCATCCTGATGTAACAGGAAGTTCAGAGTTTTTTCTCTGTTTCTAGGAGAAAATAAATGCAGTAAGACAAAGGAATTGGGAAAGATGTGCAGTGACACATCACGTCTTCTGAGGAGCAGCTTTCTGTGTCAGGAAGGCTTAATCATAGGTTGAGGCAGCACAGATATTTCCCAATGTCACAGCCTCCCAAAAACACCCCCCAAAAGGAAATCGGCCAACCAAACCCAAAACGAAAACAGTCAGAAAACAAAGGTCGAGATTGCCTGAAGAGTCACCACACCAGTGACAGCCATTGTGAATATTCAACTGGAAAATGTACCGTGGAGAGAGGCCCAGCGTGACCAGGCTGTGGACCACCTCGGGGGGGTGACAGGGGCTGTGTCCCCCTCCTCAGGATGGGCGCGCTGAGCCACAGGTGATTACAGTCTGCAAGATGAAAGCTTCTGAGAATTAGAACCCTGAGTTTGGAAACGTGGAATTAGAAGCTCCAAAATGTAAAGGAAATATTTACAAGTAAAGGAGATCTTTCTGTGGTGGTGTATGTGGAAAATAAATGGAATTAAGAAATGCTTAAAGACAGATAGATGTTCTAGCTCGAATCACTAAGGGGCCATGGTGGAAAGGGCCTTGTTAGCGCTCTGAACTGTGAGGGCTGGCTGTGCTCAGCTTTCCCTCTGGCATCACTTTTGACCTGAGGATATGGCAGCTGAGCTGTTCCCACCCCAGGAGACAGTTAGTAGGATCTTTATTGTGCTGGAGAATGCGTCAGGGAACACCTCACCCAGTGCCTTCCTTTTACCGTGCAGAGAGGGAGCCTTTGCCCAAGGATGTGCACGCGTACTTGGTGACAGACCACATAGAAATATGGCTTCTCCATCTCAGGTCTGAAGTGCTGTCCACCATGGAGGATTGGCCAATCAGGGACACGGGCACAGTCACTCAGAGCAGGAAAGCATACTGTTCATAGCCTCGGTGGCCTTCTTGGAGGCGGCTGGGGTTACACAGAGCTACATCCTGTTCCTGCGGGTGCTGTGGGGCCAGGGGTGGCTTGCCCGGCCCTCCCAGCCAACAGGCAGGCAAAGCAGGAGAGTGAACTTTGGAGTCAAAACAGTAAGTGAAAGTTATAGGGAAAGTTCTCCTTTTAACACCCTAGAATTCTCACTGCTTCCTGGAGTAATGGTGCTGTGACTTAGAGAGAAGGGAGCTGGATCCCCAGATGCCTGCATGGACCCCCCTGGAGTCCCTGTGCAGCAGTGTGGAGGGATGACCAGTGTGGAGGGTCCACGTAGCTCTCCTGGGTTCATCTCATAGAGAAGGCCATCTTGCCTATCAGTATGGAAAGGCAAATGAGAATTTAATCAATTAAACATTTCCCTATAAAATTAGATTGTAATTACAGTTGTTATTAGAGGTGCTTTTCCCATATCAGAAATCCCATGCAAACTTCTTATACTGTCCTCTGCATTTGATGCTCCTGGTATTTTGTGGTGAATATTTTCTTTCAAGTAAGAAAGAAAAAAAAATTCACATGTAAAGAAGGAAGAGATCTCAAATGCATTATAATTGACATCATCTCCGTTCCATTTTACCCTCCTTTTAGATTAGCATAGGAGTACATCAAATACGTATTAGGCCAAACGCCAAGTGGCTAAGTATTAGATCAACATTTTTCAAAGACCGATGCTAGCTATCATCACAGGATAAGTTTCCTGGAAAGATGTAATTGCAGTTGCATTTTTACAATGAAAAATTGGTAATCAAATTTTAAAAATTTGACATCATAGACAAGAATTATTATTGATATTACTGTCTAAAAATATTCCTATTGCTCAATTTAACAGTTTAAAGATTCATGTAGTTTTTATACAGCGTTATAAGTTTTCACAGTCTTTCCTAATTTTGCCACCTTTACTCTTCTAGTACTTTCATACATAAGGAAATCTCAATTCAAAGTTATAACTTAATTTGAAGTTTACATTCAAAATGAGTCTC
This sequence comes from Dolichotis patagonum, assembly GCA_004027295.1. Lineage (NCBI taxonomy): Eukaryota > Metazoa > Chordata > Mammalia > Rodentia > Caviidae > Dolichotis > Dolichotis patagonum. The sequence goes on from PVJX010041232.1 coordinate 4,972, forward strand.
CAGCATTAATCAGCACCAATACTAGTGTGACCTTCGTCAGGGCCTTCCTCTCTCCCTGTGTGTGACAGTAATGCATTCAGTGTAGATGTGATGGCAGAGATGAAAACCTCTCTAGAACCAGACAGCAAATAGGGGCTGAATACCGAAACGGAGGTCAAATGTCACTATGGCCCTACTTCAGAGTTTGGGAGATTTCAATAAGCAAAATGTATTTTTTGAAAAATGGTTTCTGAGTTCCTTTTTAGTCCTTTTGTGGAGAGCTAACTAGACATTTTCCACTGAGTCAATGAATTCCCCCTAAGATCCACAAGATGGTGCTATGAAGTGGCATTTAGAAAAATTTTAAAAATCATTTGGCTTCTAGAAGCACACATTTAAGCAGGGTCAAGTCAAACAAACATTTAATAAGATCAGCTACAGATGAACACTATCTTTAAAAGGCTGGAGCAAAGCAGATATATTGACAGAAAGGGTACCTTTACTCCTAATGCTACTTTGAAGTACTCTATTTTTCAAATTATACTTGTTAACTTTGCTTTCGATCTCAGGTTTTAAAATTACTTTATGAGAACACTAAGAATTGAATTTGGATCTCAGCAAGGTTAAATCATAATGGAGAAAGTACTGAACTGAAACGGAGAGCATGTTTCTAATCCCTGCTCTCCGCGACATCACTGCATTGGGTCACCCTCGGTCTCTCTCGGGTGTTGCAAGGACCCTGTCTGCCCCAGGGTGTGTGGCAATGCCCAGATGCAGTTCTGGTGGTCACAGCTGGGTGGCGCTGAGGGTGCTGTCGTGGGTGAGGCCAGGGATCTGCTCCCAGTCCTGCAGGGTGGAAGCAGTGCCCCAGCAGAGCACTGTCCCGCCCCAGCCATCACAACGCCCAGGTGAGCAGCCTGACCCCTTCATCCATTCCCTGGTTGTCTGTTGTTCACTACTCCCATCTACACGCTCATTCCTTGTAATGTGTAGTTAGCCATCTGTCAATTTCGCAACACATTGTTACAAAGTGTCTACCGTGATTCAAGATTGGACCCAGCTCTAGAGATGAAAAGAATGGTTTCATTCCTATTCAGTCTAACAGGGGAGATAGGTGCTTAGGAAATAACATAATAAAAACGTCATACGATCTGTATTTTGCTCCTAAGTGTAAGACATTCTGGGAACGGGGACCGGTGAGCTGCGGGGATCCAGCTGGCTTCCCACCGGCCGTGGGTTGCTAAAGCCGAGGGAAGGCGCCTGAGGCGGTGTGCAGCACACAGCCAGCCAGGACGAGGGAGGCCCGGCTGTGCTCCGGGTGCGTCAGCCCAGGACACGAGAGAATCCCGGGAGGGCCGGGATAGCGGACAGAGAAGACCCTAAACGCTAACACAGGAGAACAGCAGAGGCCGCGGCAGCGTGTCCTCTCTGGGGTCTGGGCTTCACAGCCTTGGGGGTTTGGGGAGCTCCATGTCCGAGTTTCTTTTAGCTGTAAAACCCCGTTCTGTTATTATAAAGCCATCCCGTTAGCCTGCATTCTACCGCATAGTAGATCTATATTATAACTATCAGTAGCAGTCACAGCTATAAAGAAAATATCCTTTTTAATAATACAAAGTTGTACACTCACAGATATTTACTTTTATTATAATGACTAAAAAATATTTTTATTTTTATTTATGTATTTGAGGTTTTTTTTTAAGGCTGGACAGACCTCAGAAGATCAAGTTATTCAGCAGGTTTGGGTCTTCTGGATGGTTTATAACTACGTCAAAACTAGGATGAATTCTTAAAATACTTATCCCTCAGCCCTCTCCAGTCATATGCTTTTACCAATAAGCTCTAGAAATCTAATTAGGTCTGAGTAGTGTAATGTATGTTTTATAATTTGATTACTTCAGAAGTATCATTGGTTTGGAGAAATAAAAGTTTAGAGAGTCTTTTGTGTCTTCCATTCATCAGTAAAAATCCAAACATTAACAGTTGCATGAATTGTGGGTAAAACTCAAATTCATAATGATCAAATGAATATTTGATGTAATTTTTCTGATTCACTAAATGGATTTCCCCCACGTATCTTTCATTAGGTAGCACTGGGCTACTTCCCCGGTCATTTTTATTTTCGGGCAGGAGCTTACCAGGTTGCCCAAGCGGGGCTCATCCCTGCAGTGCTCTTACCTCAGCCTCTCAGAGCACTGGGATGAGGCGGATGCCACCACGCCGGATGTCACTTCCTAGCTTCACATTTATAGTTGAAGTTTGGTTTTAAAACTTGGGTGACTGAAATCATTACTGTAGACCATTCTGTCCTCATTCAGAATTTAAGATCAGAGGTCAAATGGCATAGGACGAGATGGAAGCAAGAACAAAGGATGAGGGCATTGAAAACACACCTGAGTCACAAATCTGAAGAAAATACAGAACCCCAGACATCTCCCATGGGGAACATTCCCCTCTTTCCCCCAAAACAGAGGAATGCAGACACTGCTGGAGCAAGAGGGCGGCGTCCCAGTCCAGAAGGGCAAGGGAGGCACGGGGTGGCAGCAGGCTGTCTGCCTGCAGGGCCCGCTGAGCTCATCTGACTGGTCTCCACGAGCCCGTCCTCCTTCCTCTCTGCATCACAGGATGGGAACCTCTGATGGTCACTTCAGAGCTGAGTACCCATTTCACTTTCCTCCATATAAACTCTGAAGCCTGCCCCATGATTTACAAGGTAACGTGCACTGTCCATTGCACTTGGCGACTTGAGCCTGAGCCACAGACCACACTTTGAGGTGGCCCTGAAGCTGGGGCGGGGTCCCTAGCACTGGCGTGTTGTTCTCAAAGGCAACTTGAGGGGTTTGGAAGAAGCTGATGGGCTGTGCCCCGCACCGCCCACCCTGATGTGGGCCCTCAGAAGCTGTGCTTCTCTCTTGCCTCCTCCAGCCGAGACGTCCTCTGGACAAAGGGCTTGAGGGACAGCAGGTGGTCTCTAGGCTCTAGCTGCCAGGGGGACCAAGGCATTTTTATTTTCACGTTTTCCCTGAGCGTAGTCCTCCAAGCTAGGAGAGCTGCAGAATGACTCAGAGGCACAAGGTTGAATGAAGTAAGCACTGAAAACGAAACCATGAGGAGTGGCCACGAGGTCACCTTTTCCAGTCTTTTCTAGCGAGACGTGTTCTAGTTACATATGATAAAGAGGCACATTTCAAGAGTGAAGTCCCTCTGGCACTGCAGGAGGCCCCCTGGGTGCCTTCGAGCACAGTTGAGTCAGGAGAAGGTGCCCCCCACCTCAGGGCCCAGTGCAGGTCCCGGCCCCGGTGCACACAGCACTGGGGCTTCTTGGTGTCAGTAGGCATTCACAGTCCTACACAGACACACCTGGGGGCACAGTGACACAGAGACGCCTACAAGGATGGTCACTGCCCACTGTTTGGAGCTTTTAAGTAACTATTTACTAATAAAACCTCACAATGCAGAAAATAAATTCATGTTACTTAGGGGGCAGCGTCTCTAAATACTCCCTAACAATTTTTCTAAATAAGATGATGAATTTTGTGAATTATGATAGCTTTAGAAATAATCTTAATGTAGTCCCATAAGTTAGAAAAAATTTTCAGCCACAGGGAAAACAGAAGTCCACATCTAATTTTAGAACAGACTCCCCTGTTGCCTATGACATAACTATAGTACTGAAGACAGCTTTGCCGGGGGGCTCCAGGAGACCCCACCACGCCAGGGGGCTCACGACGGAGGGGAGCGTGAGCAGGTGCAAGGTGTCATGAGGCCATCTGTGTCCAAGCCAGCTCCTGTCCAGTGGCCTGTAGTAACCCTGCTGCTCCACAGGGCTGTTTGCGCTGACAGCTGTCCACACTGGACAGAGGGAAAGACATTTCCAGAACACGAAAGTAGAAAACACAGTTAATTCAGGCAATTTTGTGGGGCTTTTTCTGCTTCTTCATTAAGACAAAAATAGCGACGGTTTTATGTAAGGCACAGATGCATGGGCAATGGAGGTGCTTGTGGTCTTGTAACTCCTTTCTGGGCATCAAGTTGCTTTTCATCATTCAAAGTAAGTGAATAGCATAGCTTCCACCACTCCAGAATAAAAACAGCAGTCAAAGCTGTCTGCTATTTTAGCTAATGACTAATAGAACACATATTTCCTAAAGTCACGTGACACAAAATTTAAGACTTGCAAGTAATTAAAAACTTGTCCCAGACTAACAACTAAATGAAAGAAGAAATAAAATCTTTTCATGTTCTTGAAGGAGGGCAGGAGACAAAAAAATTCGATTTAGGAAAAGAAAAAAAAAGGTGAAAGTGAAATCCCAAGAAAGGAATTAGATTTCTGTCTTTTGAAGGATAATTCTCTACTCAGGTTTTCCTGAACTCTGATAAATGTTGTGATATGAAAATATCAAATAGGTACCTTCATTGAAATGTTCTTGAAGGTGTTTCAAAAGCCCGCAGCACAGTGGAACCCTAGGCCCACGCCTGAGACCCGGTGAGCTGCTCCTGCCGCTTGCTCTAGATGTGGAGGGAGGAGGTGGGGGCGGGGGTGAAAGGGACGAAGATGCGCTGTGTACGAGGACCAACTCCCCGTACTGCAAACGTGAACTTACAGAAAGTAAATTATTAAAAACTTTAAAGAATAAATGGAAAAATTAAAACTGTGAGCTGACTCCCACCTTTATATGACCATCCAGAAACTCTTGAGCACTGTACATCCCGCATCCCCGTTGACCTGGAAGTTTCTACCCTGGCCATTTCTGGTTCTGCTCTCCATGTAGGGGCCAATTTTGGACCCCAAAGGGGCTGGAACACAGGGACCCAAGGCCCAGGGTTGGGATTGGGTGAGGCTGAGCAGGAATGAGAACAGGTAGGGTCCCGTCTTTGTTTAAAGTTCTCACCTCGGGTTCCTCATTGTGCATTCATTTTGACTTTTAAAAATGCTGCATCATGGAGGTTTTCGATGCCCACTGAAACTTCAGGGGCTCTCTGGCTCTGGGCTCTGGGGGTCTGTGGACATGGCCTGTCCCTCTGTTCCTTCACCCACTCACTGGGCCAGGGGAGGCTCCTGCAAGTCCTCAGGTTCCCCTAGTGATGTCCTTTTTTTCTTTCTTTCTTTTTTTTTTTGTGCTAGAGATTAGACCCAGGGCCTCACAGCTGGCAGCAAGCACTCTACCACCGAGCTACACCCCCAGCCCTTCCATTTTCATTTTGGGGAGGGTCCTGGTAAGTTGCCCAGGCTGGCTGATGGGGAAGCTGTGCACCTTCTGTCCGAGCCTCCCAGACAGCTGGGATGGGATGTGCACTGCGAGGCCCCACGCCCTGCATTCTCCAGTGCACTAACCACTCAGCTGTGCTGTGACTCCTCCTGGGCTGTGCTTGTCTTTTTCCAAAGCACAATCTTATGGTCCTGTGGCAGGGACAGCCTTCAGGGGGACACTGCCCCAAGTGGGCATGGCCCTGCTGCTGAGCCAGGTGTCCGGTGAGTAAGGTGGAGACGGCAGGTCCCGATGTCACCTCAGGGAGACTGGTCGCTCTGGGTGAGAGGTGGGAGACAGCAGCTTTCCTGCAGCTGCTGGGCCTTGAGAGGCACCCTGGTGTGGGCGCCCGGCTTTGCCTAACGTTGTCACCTGCAGTCTCGCATAAAAGTGAAATCAGGGGCTTCTGTTCTCTGTCCCTTTATGGAAGGGACCTTTGGATACTGCAGGACTTTTTGGAAAGTGGAAGCTGACATTCTCGGCGATAAAAGCTCAAGACCAAAGGTAAGACTGAGAGGGCAGCGACCTGGCCTGCCGGCAAGCTCCCAGAGCCAGCTGGGGGTCACGTGGTGTCTGCCAGGGCACGGGGAGGGGCTCCGGATCCCAGGCGCCTTGGGTTTACACTGCCAGGTTGTGGGGTGGGGGGCAGCTGCAGCTACAGCAGACACGGCTGGGATGAAGTGTGGCGACAGTTTGACAGGCGCAGCGGAGCTCAGGCCAAGGAGGGTTTATCCGATTAAAATCGCGGGTGGATTTCGCTGGCAGATGTAATTGCCCGCTGGCGAGGAGCCAGGCCCCTGCGCTTGGCATCCGCTTGGCTGCTCCCTGCCAGCCACTTCGAGCAGGCGCTCCATGGCCACGGCGCTTCCGAGCCATGAGCCACGAGCCATGAGCCACGAGGACTGGAAACCAAATGTCCACAGGGACAGTGACTTCCTCAAGTCTGTGCTTAAAATTATGAGAAAATAGAAAACAGATCTGCAAATCAATGTGCCCTGTCAGAGTGGTCATCCAGTGATCATCTCACTGTGGGCACAAAGTGGGATCAGAGTGACGACTCAGAACCCTCACCAACTGGGATGCAGAAGCCAGGCGTGGCAAGGCAGCCTGCATGGGCAGCGTGCCCGGGGAGCCACAGGCGAGGGACAGGCCCCACGCGGTCACCGACACGCGAGGATGGGTCTCGGAGGTGCAGGAGGCCTTTGGGGCGCAGGGAGGACTCTGGGCCTCACCTCTCCCTCGAGCTGCCTCTCCCGGCCCCTCCCTGACCCCTCTCTGCCTCCTCGCCATCCTCTCCTGCCCTGCAGCCAGGGCCACACCATGTAGGACAGAGGCAATTTGTACCTGAGCTTGTCTGGAGTGGGCCAGTGCCCTGGACTCAGAATGACCATCACCGAATGCTGGCGATGAGCTCTCCAGGGCTGTGCGTCTTTAGCTGGAGCGTGTGAGTCCAGCCTTACGGTGGCCTGGCCTTGGAAGCAGGCGAGATTTTGTTCCACTTGGAGATCTTGTAACTCTTTTCTCATCCTGCCTTTGGAGGTACGGAAAGATAAATTGACAGGTGACATCTAGGGGCCTAAGAACAACCAGTACAGCCTCCAAAACTTGTGTGATGAATCCATTTCCAGTAAAAAGATGGGCCACATTTTCAGCTCTGTCAAGTGGTGCCCACACCAGAGCACAGATCGTCTTTCCGTTCCAGGCAGAGTCCTAGGACAAGCTTTTAAAGGGATTTAGAAACTTCAAAGTATAAGGAAGAACTCAATCAATCAAATAGTTGCTACTTAATAAAGGTACCCAAATAGGTCTCTTGTATTTGTTTATGTACTGTCTGTGCCATCTCCGGGAGGGCTACTCCCTCCCCGCAAAGTACAGTTTCTGCAAGAATTAGCCCGGTAAACTGTGAGCTGTGTGTTGTCCTCATTCCCCTTTCGTGCCTTTCCCATTTGTCCGGTTTAGCACAGGGATCCAAGCAGTTGTCTGTTGGATAGGACAGCGCTCACAAAGGGCCCCTGGGAAGAGGGCTGAGCCACCCTGGGGGAGCGTGGTTAGGAGGGAGCTTCGTGGAAGGGCCTGGTGTGTGGAGTGACCCGCGAGGACTGTCCAGGGCTGCCCCACTTCCCTGCCCTGGGTGACCGTCATCCTGGGGGTCCTGGTGGGGCCATCTGTGGCTGCTTCCCTAGACAGGCTCCCGGGCTCCTGGCGTGGTGTGGCAGGGTGTCCTGTTAGGATGCCTGATTTTCAAAGAGTTGGGATTTTTATGTTTAGTGAACCTGAAAATATGAATGAACCTTGGAGACTGAAAGGAAGTATCATGTTTCTTTAATGCTGGGAAATCGTGTCTTGCGGGGCACCTTCTGGCTCTACGTTTTGGAAATCAGAGGAAATGCATTGTTGAGAACACAGCAGAAGCAGCTCTGCCCGGAAAGAACAGGAGAGCAGACATCTCGAGCTGGCGGCGTGGGCTCCTGGGTCGCTTTTGCCCTCTGAAGTCGGTCTGAGAGTGGCTCTTTCTGGATCTCCCACCTGGCCCTTGGTGGCTCAGAGGTGACACCCAGCCCTGTCCTGGCCTGTGGCGCACCCTCAGCAGCATAGCTGGTCTCTGCGTGAGCTGGGCAGGGTGGTGAGGACTCAGGGAGCTGAATGTTCCCCAGGGGCCATTTATCTGATCGTTAATAGGATGAGTGTAATGGTACATTGTGTCCGTTACTCAGCAGGCTGCGTGGAAAGTAAACCTGCCAAGTGCCAGCCTGTACCTTTGAAGCAGGCCCGCGGGCAGAGTGGCGCCGTCCGGCCCTCCTGCTGCGCTGCTTCCCAGGTCGGACTGTGGGCCTCGCAAACCTGCGGGGTGGGCCCGAGGGTCCCAGCGCTCGGCCTCCCCCGGCCAGGCAGCACTGCCGTGCGAGCCCCTGTCTTTGTGCGCCCCAGACGCACGCGTGAAGGCACGCAGTGCAGACGGCACTTTCACTTTCCTGCAGGCGAAGCGGGAGGTTTGCGGCAGAGGGCCGTTAGGGTAGACGCGCTTTGTCACCGAGGCTGCACCTTCCTGGAGACAGGTGAGCATGCAGATCACGGCCCTACGGCATCTGCAATGGTCTATTTTAATTTCTGGTTGTCATTTTTGATGTGGTTTTCATGACAGAGAAGTGTTTCCCTCCACCCCGCCTGTTAATGAGAAGCACATTGAAGTGACTGTCCTGCAAGTTTGAGGAGCTGGAAACGTCTGTGAGAATTCTCGATAATTGCTGATTAAACTCCCCTTTGGAGTCGGTATGCAGCTGAGTTTCCCCCCTTTTCCCCTGTTGCTTTGCACACTCTTGGTGAGAAGAACCAGCCTGGCTCTCGTTGTCACAAACTACCTTTGATGGGGCTGGGCCCCTCGTGTCCGTGACTGAGAGAATGGCAGAGGCATTTGTGGAGAACACACACGGGTGGATGCTGGGGTCCCCGCTCACAGTTTTTATCAGCTTATTAGTGGCAGCCGCTCAAATGAAATTACAGCTATAATGCTCCATTACAAACGCCGAACGATTTGCCTCTGCTGAGACTCCCACCAGCGGCTCCTCCCGCCAGCGATCCTCTTTGTGTGTGAGCTTAAGAAATTGCAGGAGAGGGCGGTTCATTCTTTCAGTCTTTGATTCAATTGAATCATCTGAAACTGAGAATAAAAGCTTTTCAGAAGATTCAGGTTGCAAAAACTGTAAACCGCATCTTTTTGACTCGGGAGCTAGAGTATGTTGAGAAATTGTAGATAAAATAGAAGGTTGCCTCCTCCGCTCTCACCACTTCTTTTATAGTTTGAAAAATGGGAGGAGGGTAGCACTAGTTAGGAGAGGAAACCTATTGTTTTGCAAATAATTTAAAGGCATTTATTTTTGAGTGAGTGGAATAAAACTATATGAACCTGGTTTGCTTCCAATTAAGCGGTGTGAGCACATTGCGGCGGTCTACAAAGGTCTTAGGTAAGGGAACGTAGCTATAAATGTTCGACCTACACCAGGCCGGCTCTGTACATGACTGGGAGTGAGTGACATATGTTTATCTTCTCACGTTATTAAAATTAATAGCGTAGGGTTGCTGCAGGCTCTGTGGTCCCTGGGTGTAACTTCTTTTCCTTTCTTCTGAAAAGATTCGTTGTTCAGCTGCCAGGGGACAGAGGGACGAGGTATAATAGCATAGCTAAAGCTTTAATTACTGCCTCAAAACTTTTGTCCTTCACTTTGAATTTGCTTTTGTAGGCTTAAGGGGGACTTTTAAGGAGCCTGGACCAGTCTCGTAAACTTCAAAAATAACCCTGGGTTTATGTATGGCCAATGCACAAAGGCATGGCAGCCCTCTCCTTGGGGTATCAGGTCCACATGAGCCAGAGGCCACCAGAAGCTGGAAGTCGTTCACATCTGAGGGCTGTTGGTGGCCTCCATACGGCAGAGGCAGAGTCGGAAGTGTCTGGGGGGCAGGTGCAGCGCAGGGGACGCCTCCCGTGGCCTGCAGAGCCCAGACCTTGGCCTGGCCAGCCTGATTTCCGGGTCTGGGAGGGAAGTGCTGGCAAGACCCAGGAGACAATGGTG
>PVJX010041233.1:0-14765 GCA_004027295.1 Dolichotis patagonum
AGGCTGCTTACTGGTTGGCTCAGTGTCCTATGTTCCAACATGGCCAGGATCTCCGAAAATGCTCATGGTTCTTGTTTCCCACCCGAGGGTGGTCTCAACTTGCCAGACAACATTCATTTACCAGGGCACACGGATGCTTACTTGTTGCCTCGGTGACCTAATTTCCAACATGGTGTGTATTTCAGGAAATTCTCAGCTTCTTGTTTCTGTGTCCTGGGGTGGCCGCGGCTTGCAGGACTACAGTCACGTCCCAGGGTGGCAGGCTGCTTAATGGTTGGCTCAGCACCCTAATTTCCAACATGGTGCGGATCTCCTTAAATACTCTGCTTTTTGTTTTTGGACCATGGGCTGGCCGCGTTTGACAGACAACAGTCACTTCCCAGGGTGGCAGGCTGCTTACTGCTTGGCTCTGCGCCCTAAATCCCAGCATGTTGCGTATCTCAGGAAATGTTCTTGCTTCTTGTTTCCCTGCCCTAGCGTGGCAGCAGCTTGCCAGACCATAGTCAAGTAATAGGGCAAAATGCGGCTTAGTGGTTGGTTCGACGCCCTAAGTTCCAGGATAGTACGGATTTCAGGAAATGCTCTACTACTTCTTTCTGCACCCAGGCATGGCCACAGCGTGCCATACCAGAGTCCCTTGCCAGGGTGGGAGGCTGCTTACTGGTTGGCTCAGTGTCCTACGTCCCAACCTGGTGCAGATCTCAGGAAATGTTTTTGCTCCTTGTTTCCCCGCCAAGGGGCAGCCAAAGCTTGCCAGACCACAGTCACTTAATAGGTCAAAATGCTGCTTGCTGGTTGGCTTGACGCCGTATGTTCCAAGATGGTGCTGATTTCAGAAAATGCTCTGCTTCTTGTTTCTGCGTCAAGGTGTGGCCACGGCTTGCCAGAACACAGTTGCTTCCCAGGTCGGCAGGCTGCTTGCTGGTTGGCTCAGCACCCTAAGTTCCAACATGGCGTGGATCTCCAGAAATACTCTGCTTTTTGTTTTTGGACCCTGGGGTAGCCGCAGCTTTCCTGACCACAGTCACATCCCAGGGTGGGAGGCTTCTCACTGGTTGGCTCTGCACCCTATGTTCCAATATGTCGCGCATCTCAGGAAATGTTCTTGCTTCTTGTTTCCCCACCCTAGGGTGGCCGCAGCTTTCCAGAATGCTGGCACTTAATAGGTCGAAATGCTGCTTAATGGTTGGCTCGGCGCCCTAAGTTCCAAGATGGTGCGAATTTCAGGAAATGCTCTACTCCTTCTTTCTGCTCACTGGCGTGGGCTCGGCTTGCCAGACCAGTGTCAACTCCCAGGGTGACAGACTGCTTGCTGGTTGGCTCAGCGTCCTAACTTTCAACATGGTGAGGATCTCAAGAAACACTCTGCTTCTTGTTTCTGCGCCTTGGGGTGGACGCACGTTGCCAGATCACAGTGACTTCCCAGGGTGGCAGGCTGCTTACTGATTGGTTCAGCCCCCTAAGTCCCAAGAAGGCACGAATCTCAGGAAATGTTCATGCTTATTGTTTCCCCGCCCTTTTGTGTCCTTAGCTTGCCAAACCACAGTTACTTAATAGGTCGAAATGCTGCTTACTGGTTGGCTCAGCGCACTAAGTTCCAAGATAGTGCGGATTTCAGGAAATGCACCACTTCTTTCTGCGCCCTGGTGTGGCCACAGCTTGCCAGACCACAGTCACTTCCCAGGGTGGCAGGCTGCTTACTGTTTGGCTCGGTGCCCAAATTTCCAACATGGCGTACATCTCACAAAATGATCTTCCTACCTGTTTCCCAGGCCTGGAGTGGCCGCGGCTTGCCAGACCACAATCACTTCCCAGGGAGCCAGGCTGGTTACTGGTTGGCTTAGCGCCCTAAGTTCCAACATTGTGTGGAACTCAGGAAATGATCTGCTTCTGGTTTCTGCACCCTGGGTTGGCTGCGGCTTGCCAGATGACCGTCACTCCCCAGAGCAGCAGGCTGCTTACTGCTTGACTCAGTTCCCTATGTTTCAACATGGCGCGGATCTCAGGAAATGCTCTTGCTTCTTGTTTCCTGCCCCGGGGTGGTCTCACCTTGCCAGACCACATTGATTTACCAGGGTGGACTGCTGTTTACTTGTTAGCTTGGTGCCTAAGTTCCAACATGGTGCGGATTTTAGGAAATGCTCTGCTCCTTGTTTCTGCTTCCCGGGGTGGCTGCGGTTTGCCAGACCAGAGTCACTTCCCAGGGCAGCAGGCTGCTTACTGGTTGGCTCAGCACCCTAAGTTCCAACATGGTGCGGATCTCAGGAAATACTCTGGTTTTTGTTTTCAGACCCTGGGGTGGCCGCGGTTTGCCAGGCCACAGTCACTTCCCAGGGCGGCAGGCAGCTTACTTGTTGCCTTGGCGCAATAAGTTCCAACATGCCAAAGATCTCAGGAAACGCTCTTGATTGGTTTCCCCAGCCTGGTGTGGCTGCAGCTATCAAGACCATGGTCAATACCAGAGCGGTAGGCTGCTTACTGGTTTGCTCAGCATGCTAAGTTACAACATGGCACGTATCCCAGCAAACACTCTTGCTAAATATTTCCCCATGGTGGGGTGGCCGAGGCTTGCCAGACCGGAGTCACTTACAAGGGTGGAAGGCTTCTTAATGGTTGGCTTGGTGTCCTAAGTTCCAACATGGTGTGGATTTCAGGAATCACTTTGCTTCTTGTTTCCATGACCTTTGGTGTCCATGGCTTGACGGACCACAGTCACTTAATAGGTCGAAATGCTGCTTACTGGTTGGCTCTGCGACCTAAGTTCCAAGATGGTGCGGTTTTGAGTAAATGTTCTACTTCTTTTTTCTGCACGATGGCGTGGCCACGGCTTGCCATACCACAGTCAATTTCCAGGGCAGCAGGCTGCTTACTGATTGGCTCAGTGCCCCAAGTTGCACCATGGCGAATATCTCAGGAAACGTTCTGCTTCTTTTTTCTGCTCCCTGTTGTGGACGTGACTTTCCAGACTGCAGTCACTTCCCAGGGCGGCAAGCTGCTTACTGGTTAGCTCAGTGCCCTAAGTTCCAACATGGCACGGATCTCACAAAATGTACTTGCTTCTTGTTTCTCCACCCTGGGGTGGCCGCAGCTTCCCAGACCACCATCACTTACAAGGGCGGAAGGCTGCTTGTTTGTTGGCTTGGCCACCTAAGTTCCAACATGACACGGATTTCAGGAATTGCATTGCTTCTTGTTTCCACGCCCTGGGGTGGACACGGCTTGACCAACCACAGTCAATTACCAGGGCAGCAGGCTGCTTACTGGTTGGCTTGGCACCCTAACTTCCATGATGGTGCAGATTTCAGGACATGCTCTACTTCTTCTTTCCACGCCCTGGGGTGGTCGCGGCTTGCAAGACCACAGTCACTTCCCAGGGCGGCAGGCTGCTTTCTGGTTGGCTCAGTGCCCTAAGTAACAAAATGTCATGCATCTCAGTAAACACTCTTGCTACTTCCTTCCCCGGCCTGGGCTAGACGTGTTTTGCCAGAGTGCAGTCACTTACCAGGGCGGCAGGCTGCTTACTGGTTGACTCGGTGCAATAAGTTCCAACATGGCGTGGATCTCAGGAAAAGCTCTTGCATTTTGTTTCCCTGTCCTGGTGTGGCCACAGCTGTCCAGACCGCAGTCACTACCAGAGTGCAGGCTGCTTACTGGTTGGCTCAGTGCGCTAAGTTCCAACATGTCGCGGATGTCAGGAAACATGCTTGCTTTTTGTTTCTCCTGCCTGGGGTGGCCCTGACTTGGCATACAAGAGTCACTTACAAGGGCGGAAGGCTGCTTAATGGTTAGCTTGGTGTCCTAAGTTACAACATGGTTTGGATCTCAGGAAACACTCTTGCTTCTTTTTTCCCCACACTGTCGTCACCCCGGCTTTCCAGACCAGAGTCACTTACAAGGGCGGAAGACTTCTTAATGGTTGGCTTGGCGACCTAAGTTCCAATATGGCGTGGATTTCAGGAATCGCTTTGCTTTTTCTTTCTGTACCCTGGGGTGGCCACGGCTTGACGGACCACACTCACTACGCAGGACAGCACGCTGCTTACTGGATGGTTCAGAGCCCTAAGTTGCAACATGGCATGGATTTCACGAAATGCTCTGCTTCTTGTTTCCACACCGTGGGGTGGTCGCGGTTTGCCAGACCACAATCACTTCCCAGGGAGGCAGGCTGCTTACTGATTGGCTCAGCGTCCTAAGTTCCAACATGGCGCAGATCTCCGGAAAAGCTCTGCTTCTGGTTTCCACGCCCTGGATTGGCTGCTGCTTGCAAGACAACAGTCACCTCCTAGGGCGGCAGGCTGCTTACTGGTTGGCTCGGTGCCCTAAGTTACAGATGGCGCAGATCTCAGGGAACGCTCTTGCTACTTCTTGTTCCATGTTGGGCTTACCGCGGCTTTCCAGATGACAGTCACTTCCCAGGGCGGTGGGCTGCTTATTGGTTAGCTAGGTGCCCTATGTTCCAACATGGCCTGGATCTCAGAAAATGCTCTTGCTTCTTGTTTCCCGCCCCGGGGTGGTCACCATTTGCCAGACCACATTCATTTACCAGTGCGGACAGCTGCTTACTTGTTGGCTCTGTGCCCTATGTTCCAACATGGTGCGGATTTCTGGAAATGCTCTGCTTCTTATTTCTGCGTCCTGTGTTGGCCGCGGCTTGCCAGACCAGAGTCACTTACCAGGATGGCAGGCTGCTTACTGGTTGGCTGAACACCCTACATTCGAACATGGAGCTGATCTCCAGAAATATTCTGTTTTTTGTTTTCATATTCCTGGGGTGGCTGCGCTGTGCCAGACCACGATCACTTTTAAGGCCGGCAGGCTGCTTATTGCTTGGCTCGGCGCCCGAAGTCCCATCATGGCGCGAATCTCAGTAAATGTTCTTGCTTCTTGTTTCCCCGCACTGGGGTGGCCACAGCTTGTGATACCACAGTCACTTAACAGGTTGAAATGCTGCTTACCAGTTGGCTCGGTGCCCTAAGTTCCAAGATTGTGCGGATTTCAGGAAATGCTCTACTTCTTCTTACCACACCTTGGCGTGCCCGTGGCTTGCCAGACCACAGTCACTTCCCAGGGTGGCAGGCTGCTTACTGGTTGGCTCGGCACCCTATGTTCCAACCTGTTGCGCATCTCAGGAAACACTCTTGCTACTTCATTCCGCGCCGTGGTGTGGCCGAGGCTTTCCAGACCACTGTCACTTCCCAGGGCGGCAGGCTGCTTACTGGTTTGCACGATGCCCTAACTTCCAACATGGCGAGGATCTCAGGAAATGCTCTGCTTCTTGTTTCTGCACATGGGGTGGACACGGCTTAGCAGACTGCAGTCACTTCCCAGGGCGGCATGCTGCTTACTGGTTAGCTCGGCGCCCTAAGTTCCAACATGGTGTGGATCTCACGAAATGCTCTTGCTACTTGTTTCTGGGTCCTGGAGTGTCCGCGGCTTGCCAGACCACAGTCACTTATCAGGGCAGAAGGCTGCTTACTGGTTGGCTTGGTGCCCTAAGTTCCAACATGGCACGGATTTT
This sequence comes from Dolichotis patagonum, assembly GCA_004027295.1. Taxonomy (NCBI): domain Eukaryota; kingdom Metazoa; phylum Chordata; class Mammalia; order Rodentia; family Caviidae; genus Dolichotis; species Dolichotis patagonum. The sequence goes on from PVJX010041233.1 coordinate 5,519, forward strand.
AGGAAACATTATGCTTCTTCTTTCCGCGCCCTGGGGTAGCCACTGCTTGCCAAACCACAGTAACTTCCCAGTGCGGCAGCCTGCTTACTGGTTGTCTCAGTGCCCTAAAATCCAATTTGATGCATATCTCAGGAAACGCCCTTGGTACTTCCTTTCTCTGCCTGGGGTGGCCGCGGTTTGCCAGACCACAGTCATTTCCCAGGGCGGCAGGCTGCTTACTGCTTAGCTCAGCACCCTAAGTCTGAACATGGTGCGGATCTCAGGAAATACTCTTGCTTCTTGTTTCCCTGCCCAGGGGTGGCTGCATCTTGCGATAGTACAGTCACTTAATAGGTCGAAATGCTGCTTACTGGTTGGCTCGGCTCCCTAAGTTGCAAGATGGGGCAGATTTCAGCAAATGCTCTCCTTCTTCTTTCTGTGCCCTGGCATGGCCGTGGCTTGCCAGACCATAGTCAATTCCCAGGGTGGCAGACTGCTTACTCATTGGCTCAGTGCCCCAAGTTGCAACATGGTGAGGATCTCAGGAAAAGCTCTGCTCTTCTTTCTGCGCCCTGGTGTGGATGTGACTTTCCAGACCGCAGTCACTTCCCAGGGCGGCAAGCTGCTTACTGGTTAGCTCGGTGCCCTAAGTTCCAACATGGCGCGGATCTCACGAAATGCACTTGCTTCTTGTTTCTCCGCCCTGGGGTGGCCACAGCTTGCCAGACCACAGTCACTTACAATGGCGCAAGTCTGCTTAATGGTTGGCTTGGCCACCTAAGTTCCAACATGGCAAGGATTTCAGGAATTGCATTGCTTCTTGTTTCCACGCCCTTGGGGGGCCACAGCTTGACCAACCACAGTCACTTACCAGGGCAGCAGGCTGCTTACTGCTTGGCTCAATGCCCTAAGTTCCAAGAAGTTGCGGATTTCAGGAAATGCTCTACTTCTTCTTTCCAGGCCCTGGGGTGGGCACGGCCTGCCAGACCACAGTCACTTCCGAGGGCGGCAGGCTTCTTGCTGGTTGGCTTGGTGCCCTAAGTTCGAAAATGTCACGCATCACAGGAAATCCTCTTGCTACTTCATTCCCCACCTGGGGTAGCCGTGTTTTGCCAGACCACAGTCACTTAATAAGGCGGCAGGCTGCTTACTGGTTGCCTTGGCGCAATAAGTGCCAACATGCTGTGGATCTCAGGAAACGCTCTTGCTTTTGGTTTCCCTGCCCTGGTGTGGCCGCAGCTGTCCAGACTGCAGTCACTTCCCAGGGCGGCAGGCTGCTTTCTGGTTGGCTCAGTGCCCTAAGTAACAAAATGTCATGCATCTCAGTAAACACTCTTGCTACTTCCTTCCCCGGCCAGGGCTAGCCGTGTTTTGCCAGAGTACAGTCACTTACCAGGGCGGCAGGCTGCTTACTGGTTGACTCGGCACAATAAGTTCCAACATGGCGTGGATCTCAGGAAAAGCTCTTGCATTTTGTTTCCCTGCCCTTGTGTGGCCAGAGCTGTCCAGACCGCACTCACTACCAGAGTGCAGGCTGCTTACTGGTTGGCTCAGGGCGCTAAGGTCCAACATGTCGCGGATCTCAGGAAACACCCGTGCTTCTTGTTTCTCCTCCCTGGGGTAGCCCTGACTTGCCAGACAAGAGGCACTTACAAGGGCGGAAGGCTGCTTAATTGTTAGCTTGGTGTCCTAAGATCCAACATGGTGCAGATCTCAGGAAACACTCTTGCTTCTTGATTCCCTGCACTGTGGTGGCCCTGGGTTTCCAGACCAGAGTCACTTACGAGGGCGGAAGGCTTCTTAATGGTTGGCTTGGCGACCTAAGTTCCAATATGGTGTGGATTGCTTTGCTTCTTCTTTCTATGTGCTGGGGTGGCCACGGCTTGACGGACCACACTCACTACCCAGGACAGTATGCTGCTTACTGGATGGTTTGGAGCCCTAAGTTGCAACATGGCATGGATTTCAGGAAATGCTCTGCTTCTTGTTTCTGCACCGTGGGGTGGTCGCGGTTTGCCAGACCACAATCACTTCCCATGGAGGCAGGCTGCTTACTGGTTGGCTCAGCACCCTAAGTTCCAACATGTTGCGGATCTCCGGAAAAGCTCTGCTGCTTCTTTCCATGCACTGGGGTGGCCACGGCTTGGCAGAACACATTCACTTCCCAGGGCAGCAGGCTGCTTCCTGTTTGGCTCGGCGCCCTAAGTTAAAACATGTCACGCATCTCAGGAAACCCTCTTGCTACTTCGTTCCCCGCCCTGGGGTGGCCATGGCATGCACGACCACAGTCACTTCCAATGGCGGCAAGCTGCTTACTGGTTGGTTCGGCACCCTAAGTTGCAGCATGGCCCGGATCTCAGGAAATGCTCTTGCTTCTTGTTTCCTGCTCCGGGGTCAGCTCGGCTTGCCAGACGACATTCATTTAACAGGGCGGATGGCTGCTTACTGGTTGGCTTGGCGCCCTAAGTTGCAACATGTTGCGGATTTCAGGAAATGCTCTGCTTCTAGTTTTTGCATTCTGGGGTGGCCACGGCTTGCAATTCCACAGTCACTTCCCAGGGAGGCAGACTGCTTATTGGTTGGCTCAGCCCTAAGTTCCAGCATTGCGAGCAACTCAGGAAATGATCTGCTTCTCTTTTCCACACCCTGGGTTGGATGCAGCTTGCCAGACAACAGTCACTTCCCAGGGCGGCAGGCTGCTTACTGGTTGGCTCAGTGCCCTATGTTCCAACAATGCCAGGATCTCCGGAAATGGTCATGGTTCTTATTTCCCACCCCGGGGTGGTCTCGGCTTGCCAGACAACATTCATTTACCAGGGCACACGGATGCTTACTGGTTGGCTCGGTGACCTAAGCTCCAACATGGTGTGAATTTCAGGAAATTCTCTGCTTCTTGTTTCTGTGTCCTGTGGTGCCCGCGGTTTGCCAGACCACATTCACGTCACAGGGCGGCTGGCTGCTTAATGGTTGGCTCAACACCCTAATTACCAACATCGTGCGGATCTCCTTAAATACTCTGCTTTTTCTTTTTGGACCCTGGGTTCGCCGCCTTTGCTAGACCACAGTCACTTCCCAGGGTGGCAGGCTGCATACTGTTTGGCCCTGCGCCCTAAATCCCAGCATGGCATGTATCTCAGGAAATGTTTTTGCTTCTTGTTTCCCCGCGATAGGGTGGCACCAGCTAGCCAGACCACAGTCAATTAATATGGCAAAATGTGGCTTACTGGTTGGCTGTACGCCCTAAGTTATACGATAGTGCTGATTTCAGGAAATGCTCTACTACTTCTTTCCGTGCCCAGCCGTGGCCGCGGCATGCCACACCAGAGTCACTTGCCAGGGTGGCAGGCTGCTTACTGGTTGGCTCAGCGTCCTACGTCCCAACATGGCGCGGATCTCAGGAAATGTTCTTGCTCCTTGTTTCCCCGCCAAGATTTGGCCAAAGCTTGCCAGACCACAGTCACTTAATAGGTCAAAATGCTGCTTACTGGTTGGTTGGACGCCCTATGTTCCAAGATGGTGCTGATTTCAGAAAATGTTCTGTTTCATGTTTCTGCGTCAAGGTGTGGCCGTGGCTTGCCAGAACACAGTCGCTTCCCAGGGCGGCAGGCTGCTTGCTGGTTGGCTCAGCACGCTAAGTTCCAACATGACGTGGATCTCCAGAAATACTCTGATTTTGGTTTTGGACCCTGGGGTGGCCACGGCTTTCCAGACCACAGTCACGTCCCAGGGCGGGATGCTGCTCACTGGTTGGCTCGGCGCCCTAAGTTCCAAGATGATGCGAATTTTAGGAAATGCTCTACTTCTTCTCTCTGCGCCCTGGTGTGGCCACAGCTTGCCAGACCACAGTCACTTCCCATGGCGGCAGGCTGCTTACTGTTTGGCTCGGCGCCCAAATTTCCAACATGGCGTGCATCTCATGAAATGATCTTCCTACCTGTTTCCTGGGCCTGGAGTCGCCGCCGCTTGCCAGACCACAGTCACTTCCCAGGGAGCCAGGCTGGTTACTGGTTGGCTTAGTGCCCTAAGTTACAACATTGTGCGGAACTCAGGAAATGATCTGCTTCTGGTTTCTGCGCCCTGGGTTGTCTGCAGGTTGCCAGATGACCGTCACTTCCCAGGGTGGCAGGCTGCTTACTGCTTGGCTCGGTTCCCTATGTTTCAACATGGCCCAGATCTCAGGAAATGCTCTTGCTTCTTGTTTCCCGCCCCGGGGTGGTCTCACCTTGCCAGACCACATTCATTTACCAGGGCGGATGGCTGCTTACTTGTTGGCTTGGAGCCTAAGTTCCAACATGGTGCGGATTTAAGGAAATGCTCAGCTCCTTGTTTCTGCTTCCTGGGGTGGCTTCGGTTTGCCAGACCAGAGTCACTTCCCAGGGCGGCAGGCTGCTTACTGGTTGGCTCAGCAAATTAAGTTCCAACATGGTGCGGATCTCAGGAAATACTCTGCTTTTTGTTTTCAGACCCTGGGGTGGCTGCGGTTTCCCAGACCACAGTCACTTCCTAGAGCGGCAGGCTGCTTCCTGTTTGGCTCGGCGCCCTAAGTTCCAACATGTTGCGCATCTCAGGAAACCCTGTTGCTACTTCGTTCCCCGCCCTGAGGTGGCCATAGCATGCCAGACCACAGTCACATCCTATGGCGGCAGGCTGTTTACTGGTTGGCTCGGTGCCCTAAGTTGCAGCATGGCCCGGATCTCAGGAAATGCTCTTGCTTCTTGTTTCCTGCTCCGGGGTTGGCTCGGCTTGTGAGACCACATTCATTTAACAGGGCCAACGGCTGCTTTCTGGTTGGCTCGGCACCCTAAGTTCCAAGATGTTGCAGATTTCAGGAAATGCTGTGCTTCTAGTTTCTGCATTCTGGGGTGGCCACGGCTTGCAATTCCACAGTCACTTCCCAGGGAGGCAAACTGCTTATTGGTTGGCTCAGCACCCTAAGTTGAAACATTGCAAGGAACTCAGGAAATGATCTGCTTCTCTTTTCAACGCCCTGGGTTGGCCGCGACTTCCCAGACAACAGTCACTTCCCAGGGCGGCAGGCTGCTTACTGATTGGCTCAGTGCCCCAAGTTGCACCATGGCGAGGATCTCAGGAAACGCTCTGATTCTTCTTTCTGCGCCCTGGTGTGGACGTGACTTTCCAGACCGCAGTCACTTCCCAAGGCGGCAAGCTGCTTACTGGTTAGCTCGGCACCCTAAGTTACAACATGGCGCGGATCTCACGAAATGCACTTGCTTCTTGTTGCTCCACCCTTGGGTGGCCGCAGCTTGCCAGACCACAGTCACTTTTCAGGGCAGCAGACTGCTTACTGATTAGCTCGACGCCCTAAGTTCCAACATGGCACGTATCTCACGAAATGCTCTTGCTACTTGTTTCCCGGGCAAGGGGTTACTGCGGCTTGCGAGAGCACATTGGCTTACAGGGCGGAAGGCTAGTTAATGGTTGGCTTCGTGCCCTAAGTAACAACATGGCATGGATTTGAGCAAGTATTCTGCTTCTTGTTTCTGCGCCCTGCGTTAGTCACGGCTTGCCAAACCACAGTCGCTTCCCAGTGCGGCAGCCTGCTTACTGGTTGCCTTGGTGCCCTAAGATACAACATGGTGCGTATCTCAGGAAATGCCCTTGCTACTTCCTTTCCCCCCCTGGGTTGGACCAGGCTTGGCACACCACAGTCACTTCCCAGGGCGGCATGCTGTTTACTGCTTGGCTTGGCGCCCTACGTTCCAACATGGCGCGGATCTCAGGAAATGCTCTTGCTTGTTGTTTCCCGCCCTGGTGTGGCCACGGCTGTCCAGTCCACAGTCACTTACAAGGGATGATGGCAGCTTAATGGTTGGCTTGGCGACCTAAGTTCCAACATGGGGTGCATACCAGGAATTGCATTGCTTCTTGTTTCCACACAATGGGGTGGCCACGGCTTGACCAACCAAAGTCACTACCCAGGGCAGAAGGCTGCTTACCGGTTGGCTCGGTGCCCTAAGTTCCAAGATGGTGCGTATTTCAGGAAATGCTCTATTCTTCTTTCCACGCCCTTGGTGGCCATGGCTTGCCAGACCACAATCACTTAACAGGGAGAAAGGCTGCTTCCTGGTTGGATTGTTGCCCTAAGTTCGAACATGGTGTGGATTTCACGAAATGATCTGCTTTTTTGCACGCCCTGTGTTGTCCTCAGCTTTCCAGATCACAGTCAGTTACCAGGGCAGCAGGCTGTTTAGTGCTTGGCTCAGTGACCTAAGTTCCAACATGTGTCAGATCTCAGGAAATGCTCTGCTTCTTGTTTCCACACACTCGAGTAGCCGCAGCTTGGCAAAACACAGTCACTTCCGATGGAGGCAAGGTGCTTACTGGTTGGCTCAGCGCCCTACGTTCCAACAAGGAGTGGAACTCAGGAAATGCTCTGCTTCTGGTTTCCACGCCCTGGATTGGCTGCAGCTTGCCAGACAACAGTCACTTCCTAGGGTGGCAGGCTGCTTACTGGTTGGCTAGGTGCCCTAAGTTCCACATGGCGCAGATCTCAGGGAACGCTCTTGCTACTTCTTTTTCCACGTTGGGCTTGCCGCGGCTTTCCAGAGGACAGTCACTTCCCAGGGCGGTAGGCTGCTTACTGGTTGGCTAGGTGCCCTAACTTTCAAGATGGTGCAGATTTAAGGAAATGCACTATTCTTGTTTCCACGCCCTGAGGTGGACACGGCTTGACCAGCCACAGTCACTTACCTGGGCAGCAGGCTGCTTACTGGTTGGCTTGGTGCCCTAACTTCCAAGATGGTGCAGATTTCAGGAAATGCTCTACTTCTTCTTTCCATGCCCTGGGGTGGTCGCGGCTTGCAAAACCACAGTCACTTCCCAGGGCGGCAGGCTGTTTCTGGTTGGCTCAGTGCCCTATGTAACAAAATGTCATGCATCTCAGTAAACACTCTTGCTACTTCCTTCCCCGGGTTGGGCTAGACGCGTTCTGCCAGTGTACAGTCACTTACCAGGGTGGCAGGCTGCTTACTGGTTGACTCGGCGCAATAAGTTCCATCATGGCGTAGATCTCAGTAAAAGCTCTTGCATTTTGTTTCCCTGCCCTGGTGTGGCCGCAGCTGTCCAGACCGCAGTCACTACCAGAGTGCAGGCTGCTTACTGGTTGGCTCAGGGCGCTAAGTTCCAATATGTCGCGGATCTCAGGAAACACCCCTGCTTCTTGTTTCTCCTCTCTGGGGTGGCCCTGACTTGACAGACAAGAGTCACTTACAAGGGCGGAAGTCTGCTTAATGGTTAGCTTGGTGTCCTAAGTTCCAACATGGCACGGATCTCAGGAAACACTCTTGCTTCTTGATTCCCCGCACTGTGGTGGCCCCGGTTTTCCAGACCAGAGTCACTTACAAGGGCAGAAGGCTTCTTAATGGTTGGCTTGGCGACCTAAGTTCCAATATGGCGTGGATTTCAGGAATCGCTTTGCTTCTTCTTTCTATGTGCTGGGGTGGCCACGGCTTGACGGATCACACTCACTACCCAGGACAGCACGCTGGTTACTGGGTGGTTCGGAGCCCTAAGTTGCAACATGGCATGGATTTCAGGAAATGCTCTGCTTCTTGTTTCCGCACCGTGGGTTGGTCGCGGTTTGCCAGACCACAATCACTTCCCAGGGAGGCAGGCTGCTTCCTGGTTGGCTCAGCGCCCTAAGTTCCAACATGGCGCAGATCTCTGGAAAGGCTCTGCTTCTTCTTTCCATGCATTTGGGGGGCCGCGGCTTGTCAGAACACATTCACTTCCCAGGGCGGCAGGCTGCTTCCTGGTTGGCTCTGCGCCCTAAGTTCCAACATGTCGTGCATCTCAGGAAACCCTCTTGCTATTTCATTCCCCGCCCTGTGGTGGACATGGCATGCCAGACCACAGTCACTTCCCCTGGCGGCAGCCTGCTTACTGGTTGGCTCGGCGCCCTAAGTTGCAGCATGGCCCGGATCTCAGGAAATGCTCTTGCTTCTTGTTTCCTGCTCCAGGGTTGGCTCGGCTTGCCAGACCACATTCATTTAACAGGGCAGACGGCTGCTTACTGGTTGGCTCGGCGCCCTAAGTTCCAAGATGTTGCGGATTCAGGAAATACTGGGCTTCTAGTTTCTGCATTCTGGGGTGGCCACGGCTTGCAATTCCACAATCACTTCCCAGGGAGGCAGACTGCTTATTGGTTCGCTCAGCACCCTAAGTTGCAACATTACAAGGAACTCAGGAAATGATCTGCTTCTCTTTTCCACACCCTGTGTTGGCCGCGAATTGCCAGACAACAATCACTTCCCAGGGCGGCATGCTGCTTACTGGTTGGCTTGGTGCCCTATGTTCCAACATGGCCAGGATCTCCGGAAATGCTCATGGTTCTTGTTTCCCACCCCGGGGTGGTCTCGGCTTGTCAAAAAACATTCATTTACCAGGGCACATGGATGCTTACTGGTTGGCTCAGTGACCTAAGTTCCACCATGGTGTGTATTTCAGGAAATTCTCAGCTTCTTGTTTCTGTGTCCTGGGGTGGCCGTGGCTTGCCAGACCACAGTCACGTCCCAGGGTGGCAGGCTGCTTAATGGTTGGCTCAGCACCCTAATTTCCAACATGGTGCGGATCTCCTTAAATAATCTGCTTTTTGTTTTTGGACCATGGGGTGGCCGCGTTTGCCAGACCACAGTCACTTCCCAGGATGGCAGGCTGCTTACTGCTTGGCTCTGCGCCCTAAATCCCAGCATGGCGCGTATCTCAGGAAATATTCTTGCTTCTTGTTTCCCTGCCCTAGCGTGGCAGCAGCTTGACAGACCATTGTCAATTAATAGGGCGAAATGAGGCTTACTGGTTGGCTCGACGCCCTAATTTCCAGGATTGTACGGATTTCAGGAAATGCTCTACTACTTCTTTCTGCACCCAGGCATGGCCACAGCGTGCCATACCAGAGTCACTTGCCAAGGAGGGAGGCTGCTTACTGGTTGGCTCAGCGTCCTATGTCCCAACTTGGTGCAGATCTCAGGAAATGATTTTGCTCCTTGTTTCCCCACCAAGGGGCAGCCACAGCTTGCCAGACCACAGTCACTTAATAGGTCAAAATGCTGCTTACTGGTTGGCTTGATGCCCTATGTTCCAAGATGGTGCTGATCTCAGAAAATGCTCTGCTTCTTGTTTCTGCATCAAGGTGTAGCCGCGGCTTGCCAGAACACAGTCGCTTCCCAGGGTGGCAGGCTGCTTGCTGGTTGGCTCAGCACCCTAAGTTCCAACATGGCACGGATCTCCAGAAATACTCTGCTTTTTGTTT
>PVJX010041234.1:0-14782 GCA_004027295.1 Dolichotis patagonum
GATTCATTAAGATACCCACTCTGGTTTGATTATTACTTGCTTTTGAAGTCTTATAATGTCTCCAATGCTTTGTTTTTATTAATGTTGTTATATACTGCTGAGACATCATGGTAACCATTGTAGATCACCTTGTATTGCAGTTATATATGACTTTTTTGCTTCATGCTTTTCTAGGAATTGTTTTGTTTTATCTTGCTTTTTTTGTTTTTCCTTCTAATACAGAAAGGATAGATATACATTTAGAGACTCATACATGTGTAGAGCTTATAAACAGTTTACAAGAATCAACTATATAACACATGTTGAAATGAACAACTACTTTGAAGAAAAAGAGACAGTACAGTACCCAGTGCTGATTCCATAATGTCATGATGTGCAATCCAGCAAAATTATCATTCTTTGTTCAAAGTGATTTTAGCTTCTTTTGTTTTGTTTAAGTTCAACATGCATGAAGATATGGACAGCTGTTTTTAGGAGAATGAGAGACACTATGACAGCCATTCTCAGCTTCCCTATTGTCTGGTCTTGAAGACCTGAAACGCCCTCCTTGTCCTGCTCAGATCAATTCCATACTATGTAGTTTCATGTGAATTCCCTGTATGTGACAATATGGACAACTATTTGGAAGAAAACAAGAGTCAATATGATAGAGAGTGAATATTTCGTATTGTCTAATTTTGGAATTTATGTCCCTTACATTGCTTTCTTGTGATCTGTTTTGTTCTGTTTTGTTGCATTTAATTTTACCCTTTTGATATAATTGAATGTATATTTGAGTGGGTAAGATGGATGACCATATTGCTGGTTTTTTTGTCAGATCATGGAACAGAACTGTTAACAGACTCTAATGTCTACTTTACATGTTTTAACTTTATAATTTGAACAACTATTTCCAAGAAGTCAGTATGTAATTTGTCAAGTAATAATCTCTTAGGTTTTTGTTGTTGTTGTTCTTTTCCTTTTTTCCTTGGAGTTCTGTATCCTTGCTACCCTTTATTTTGTTTTTTTTGCTTTCTTCTCTTTAAATAAAATTTTAAAAATTAAAATTAAAAAAAAACAAAGCCTCTAACCAAGTACTAAACAGTAACACACAGAGATCCACACCCTACCTATTGCCTCTATTCTAACAGAGCCAATGTGGTCCCTCTCTATGGGAATCTATCATTCTCCCTGTGCAGTTTCAGCCCAGCACAGTTCCACAACTGTCTTTAAATGGATGGCTTCCAAGTCTTTATCTGCAGTGCAGCTCTTTCTTCTCAATGCCAGCACATGTTCTCAGCTGTTTATCTGATGTCTCCCTGAGCCACCTCACTTGGCTCAGCTTCCCTGGTGTCATGGTTTATGTCGTGGCCCCCAGGCCTCATGTATTTGCATTGTGCATTTGTGATTGGTCCATTGTCTAGTGCTTGGATTGGTGGTGTCAGTGCTACACTCTCCTAGGGGGTGGAGCCAGGATGTGATGTAATGGCAGGAAGAAGGTGTGTCTCTCTCTTGCCCGTTTCTGCTTGCTGTTTGCAGCCGCCATGAACTGCGGCCCCGCCATGCCACCCTGCCTTGGAGCCAACTGAGTATGGACTGAAACCTCCAAAAACTGTAAGAAATAAACCTTTCCCTTCCCAACTTTGGGCATCAGGTATTTTGTTTCAGCAACTAGTGAAAAGTAACCAAGACACCTGGGAAGCAGACTCTGAGTTGGAGACTTGGGTGTGGGTGGTTTACTGGGGATGCTCTTGGGAGTGGTGCTTGTGAGGGAGGGAGGGCTGCAACCTGGAGCCAATGGAGATGGTGATTATTATGAGGCCAGCAGGGGCTTAGGTAACCCCACGGGGAGCTTGGATGACCCCGAATCTGTCCCAAACTGGGCCACTGTTGTTCTGACTTTGTACCTCCACATTATCCAGCCTGTAGCTAGCTATAGGCTGCTCCTAAGGAAAAGCATATTAAGTGAGGTAGTTCCTTTTAGTCAACAGCAGTTCCCAGGAAAGAATTCATTCATCAAATCCAGTTTCCCCCACAGAGGAGGAATGAGCAGCGAGGAGCCTCACCTCCACCAGGTGATTGGGTGCCATGGCTCCTGCCAGAATGCTGACTAGTCTCACACCAGCTTGGCACAAGGAGCCTGATCCAACTCAACAATATTCATAGCTTAAAGAAGTATATAGACTTCCTGATTCATAGCTTAAAGAAGTGTATAAATTTCCTGATAGAAGCAAGTCTTTCTGGGAACCAGGACTTCTAAACTCTTGAAGACTAGAACTGTAGAAACAAAATGTAGGTTTTCCAAATGGACCATTGGGAATGATGGTAAGAGAGATCACTCTGCATTTCTACCCCTTGGTTTCCAGACACGTGTATTCTACTGTCCATGGATGCAGTGCCATGTACTGATGGTTGGGTTGTGCTGGACCTTGCATCCTGAAGGATAATATCCACTACGAAGGTAATATTTCCAAGCTAGTTCACAGTTTTGTTTGTGAAAGGCCTTTCCATCGTTCTCTGGCTATCACATCTAGGTAGCTCAGTACTGTTGGGATCAGAGGTGCAGTACCTTGGCCCCCTGGTCATGGGTTCACTGATGAAGCTTTACTGGCTACAAAATAGGTCTGGGTTGTACATTACAGCATATATTCAAAATTGAGATCGTCATCATTTCTATCCCACTCTAAGTCCCCTATAGGGGCTATTTGATCTTGTAACAAGCACACTGATGTGTTTCTCCAATGGAACACACCCAGAGAGACAGCATCACTATATGTGGCTGCTCCGGAATGCACCTTGCCTGGTATGTAGGTCCATCACCCCAGGAATACCCCTGGAGCAGCAATGCTATGCAAGTACTAGTTCTTAATAGCATCATCACTGATCGTGGTATGAGCACTGAAGTAAGGATCAGCAGATCCTAAATCTAGAGTTTGATTTTTCATTCCTAGTGATAACTTAGTCAAGACATTTAGCAACATAAGTTCTCTGCTTCTTCAGTTTCAAGTGTTCATTCACAGCTTCTGTTTCCTCCTTAAAGTCTCAAAGGCACTTCCGACTCACTAAGTGCAGTCCTATCTCATGACCGTTCCCTACAATATAGCTCTTTTCTAATATGTCCTGTTTGTACAAATGGCACTAAAATCTTATTCAGTGGCTTCGGTAAGACTACCTGTGAATTCTCTTTGATGGCTCTACTTCAAGCCTTACCAAAGCCAGAGAAGAACATTCAGGTTTTACCCCCTAAGTGGCTCTGTAATCCACCCATTGCTGTCCATTGCCCCTACTGTCACTGCCACCCAGTCCTGATCATTTCTCTGGAGTATTACACCGTCCTCCTGCTACTCTGCCTGCATGGACTCTGCCCCTAGCCCATCCTCCTGAGGTTCTGAGCATTTATATACTCATTATACACACTACTATCCAGTTTTCCTCCTAAACAACCACAGTGACCTTTTTGAAAAGCAAATTCCACCCTGCCATCTGCCTTGCAGAACAGCACCGGTGAGGCAGAACGTGGCCTGGCCATTCCCTCACTCTCCTGTTTCAGCTGAAATCAGGCTTCCCCTCTCTCTTTCTCTCACTATACTGGCCTCCCTTCATAGCTTCATTTCCCTTGATTCTGCCTTTCTACCTCCACGCACACAGACTTTGCTTCAACTTATCCCCTCTGTTTGGACCTCTTCCCTTACTATTCACCTGGTAAATGTCTAGTCCCCTGCCGCTTCTCAGAGAGGCCTTCCCGACCCCTAACCAGGTAAAACCCCTATTACAACCCCACTCACAATGCTTCCAATGCTTCTCAAAGGTACAAACTTACATGCATTTGGAAATTTCTTGGGTTAACATTGTTCTTCCAAATGACACCATGAATTTCACAAAGAAATTAGTGATGTCCAGTCTGCTCACCATTGTATCCCCGCTACAAATACAGTTCTGGTACAAGAAGAAAGGCAGAAAAAAAAGAGGAAGAAGAAGAAGAAGAAGAAGAAGAAGAAGAAGAAGAAGAAGAAGAAGAAGAAGAAGAAGAAGAAGAAGAAGAAGAAGAAGAAAGGCAGATTGAAAGGCAGGATGGTAGGAAGAAAGTAAAACAGGCAGGAAGGTAGGCAGGGAGGGAGGCAGGGAGGGAGGGGGGGGAGAGAGAGGTGGTAGGGTGGGGGCCCTGTCTCAGGAGCTCTGTGATTTAGTTTGTGTCCCTCAGGTTCTCCTTCCAGACCACTTGTCCTGTTTATCCAAAGCCAGACTCCACTGACTGGAAGGAAGGTGGCCTGCAGAGCGGGCAGAGGAGTAAGTCACCCAGTGATCTCTGATCCTCTGTATGTTTGCTTACATCCATTCACATCCTTTTGAATTTGCCTGGGAAAGTAATAATGCCTTAATGCATTGCTTAAAAGCTTGTAAATTTAGAGTCAAACACTCCCAGGTCTAAACACTGGTTCTACTCCTTATACCCGTTAGAACTGAGGCCATTGAATTTATTTAAACCTGAAATACCCTCATCTAGGAAATAAAGACAATGATGATAAGGTGCAGGGATGCAGTAAGGATTAAATGAGGTAATACATGTAAAGTACTTACAAAATGCTTAGCATAAAGTAAGCTTTAAATAAATAGGGTCTGTTATTAGACTTTAACAACAAGAAACTGTCTTAAATAGCTCAGCACCATTTCTCACCTACTTAGGCTGCAATGTCATGGTAAACACTGTGGGCATGCAGCCCAGCTCATGTTAGATTATTTCTTTTTCTTTTCCAGGGACCTCTTCTCCTGGCTTCTGTGTCCTTTGGCCTCAGCAGTCTACCCTGCACCACTTTTAGAAGGAGGCTACAGCTACGGGAGCCACACGTTCCCAGGAAGGCGCTTTGCTGACGGGTGACATAGTCAGCTCTCAGGGTCTGGGTAGGAACAAACTCTGAGGCATAATTTATGTTACGCAGTTCTCTCTGGAAACAGGCTGAGGATGAAATTCTGGCTGAAATTCCACCCTACTCTTCTTCCACTTTCTTCCTCTCCATCCCCTTACTGGTTTCTCCTGGGATCACTACCTCAATAAATCTCTTGCACATACACCCTTGTATCGGGATCTGATTTGGGGAAATATCTACCAAGAAACACCCCATCCTCCTGGCTTCTAAAGGAAGAATGAGGGTCTTTTCTTAAAGACAGAGTATGTGAGCTTGATGAGGCGAGGTCCTGGGTTTGGCCTCTCCGACACTGGTATTTTCACCACCACATTTCAGAGATAAAAAGAACCTGGGATCAAAGCACACCCCTTTGGAGTCATCCCATTTGAAATTTGAAAAATAGATGTGCTTACCCTTTCAACTTATTTTTCTGAGCCGCAGCTTCTCTATCTGTGAAGCTTTTAAACTAACAAGTCTCCTAGGGAGTTCATGGGGATGCCTGCAAAAGCATCTTGTCCAAAGTATTTTTAAGTTAGTTCATTTTCCCTCTACAACACAAACTTCCGGAGCTCAGCAGGCTGTTATTACCAGTTGCTGCGACAGTGGTTGGCTGGAGCACCGAGGCGGCCACACCATGCAAATGGTCAGGCACATAGCATGAGGGGGCTCTGCCATCACAGGGGTGCGGCGGCCACAGGGAATCGTCATTTCTTTTCATCAGTCCTCTCTCAATTCAACAAAAGCTGTCGAGCATCTCTCTGCACCAAGCACTCTACTGCTTGTGACGGTAAGTGACACTGACATGGTCTTCGAGTGGAATTAGACACAAATACAGGCATGCGTGGGCCAATGTACTCTCTGTACATAGCAGGAAAAAGTGCGTGACTCGAGGAGGTCTTCCAAGAGGTGATGCATCCTGTGGGAAGAGAAATAAAGGAAAGCACCCTAGAGAAAGATACAGGAAGAGGAGAAGGAAAAAAGAAGGTCAAAGAGCACCACCGCAGAATCTATGATCAGGGATTCTGAGAAAAAAAAGTGTAAAACACTAGAGGAACTGGAAGAAAACTGTCAGGTAGAGCACAGAGCCCAAGCTCTGGGAAACAGAGCTGCACACGGGCAGGTCACACAGGACCGAAGGTCACCCACTTTTGTCCCTGACACCATCTCCTGCTGACTGGGCCCTGCCGCTCTGGAGAGGCACAGATCACCCCTTCTCAGCAGACTCTGAAACCTAGTCTTGCCATTTGGACTTGTGCACTTTTTTTTTAAATTTTTTTAAAAAAAGGGTAAAACTAAACAGAACAAAACAGAACAAAGCAGGTCAGAAGAAAACAATGTAAGTGACACAGATTTCAAAGCAAAACAATAGGGAATCTACAGTAGCTACCATAATGTCTCTTGTTTTCTTCTAAATAGTTGTCCATATCTTCACACACAATGAATTCATACAAAACAAAATAATATAAAACTGATCAGAACAGAGTAATGAAGGCATTACAGGCCTTCAAAACCAGATGATAAGAAAATCAACAATGGCTACGTCTAATATCTCTTGTTCTCTTCAAAATAGCTGTCCATACGTTCATGTATGTTGAAATTAAACAATACAAAACAGACTAAAACCACTCTGAACAAAGAATAGAAGCATTACTGGATTTCACAGCATGATGATATGGAATCACCAATGGATACCATAATGTCTATTTTTCCTCAAAGTAGCTGTTCATTTCATCACGCATAATATAATCCATTCTCATAAACTGTTTAGAAGTTCTAGGCATGTATAAGCCTCTACATGTATACTTATCCTTTCTGTATTAGAGGGAAAAGCAAAACAAAACAAAACAGATTACTGGAAAAATAAGAAACAAAAAAGACAAATAAATAACAATAGCAAAGAGCCCAAAACAATAAGGATATAGGCCTTCAAAACATGGTGGTAGGAACAGAACTAAGGTTGATATTTTACATAGTTATCTTCAAGAGTTCCTCAGGTCACTTGACACAAACATGCAAAATTGTTCCAATGCTATGAATATTAACTGCTTTGTTCTATGAACTTATAGAGTTTGTAGCACAATCATCTTAGCTATCCTAAGTGTGTTTATACAAATTTAGATATTTTTTCTTTTCCCTTCCTTTTTTTCCCTCCTTTTCCCTGAGATATTATTTTTTCCTCTTTGAGAAGATTCTTACCCTTTCATTGTACTTATCGAGGATTTTGCATCTTATATACGCTTACCATTTCTTACACTAGGGAGACAATATGGTGTTTACACATGAGTTTGATTTATTTCACTTATGACCCATGCACTTTCATTCACGTCTAATTGGGCATTAACTAAGACTCACATGGTGAGCTGACACAGAGTGAAGTGTCCAGTGTTCTTGTGGAAGTATAGATCATCGACACAGAAGGCAGAGGTGAGTAAGACAAGCAGAGTGAAACCTGAGGCCACTGTCCTCCTGTGATGTCAATTGGTGGTCCATGCGGAGAATCTAGGAATCAGGTCCCCTCCTTTCCTGGTGTGAATTATATAAATGCTCCTGAAAGACATTACTGCTTTGTTGGCAAACCTACATCAGAACATCACTTAGCAGAGACCTCCAAGCACGGGTTTTTTTTTTAATGTTATAAGTGGCATTCAGCAATAAGGCTAAAATCTTCAGCTTTGCCAACAATAATCAAAATAAATGTGAAGGGCCCTCTGCAGTGAGTGATGTCTACAGTGATGAAGAAAGTTCAAGGGAAAGAGCCTCTAAGACAGAGTCCTTCAGAGATGAAAGAGAAGCTAGGAGAGGCCCTGACCTTGAGATTCAGACCTCTTAAAAGGCAAGAACGTTATCTTTTCCTTTTAGTCTGTTGACAATTCTTCCATTGTATTCAGGGACAGGGTTGCTAATGCATCCACTGAAGCAAGTTATAAAAATGTAACCTATGCAGAGTTTGTATCTGTGAGTCGAGTTCTCTTTGCCCCTGGTCAGGCCTACCCGAAGACTGACCTCTAGCCTTCTTCCTTTGAATCCAGCGAGAACTCCCAGCCAGCCAGCACTGCTGCAGGTGAAGGTAGAGGTCCACAAAGCTTTGCAGTTCACAGAAAACGCTGCCTGCTCAAAAGGTAGAGGGAAAAGAAAGATACCACAAAAACTATAGGAAGATGGCAGATGGTCAAAATGATTAAAAGTTTAAAACAAAGTGAAATAAAATCAACATGGAAGCTTGTTTAGAACTACCAAAAGAAAGACCACAGAGTTTCATTTTAGGTCCTAAGCGCTGAACTTTCATTTTGGACCAAGGTTGCTCACTTTTTCTTTTTTTTATCAATTAAAAACTTAAAAGGGGAGAAAACTTAAATATTCCTAATTCAGCTGGGTGTGGTGGCACACCCTCATCCTAGCACTCCCGTACCTGAGGGAGGAGGCCTCATACATAAATTTGAGCCCAGCCTGGGCAACTTAGTGACTTAGTGAGATCTTGTTTCAAAATTAAAAATTAAAAAGGGCTGAGGATGTACTGAAGTGCAAACGCCCTAGGCTCAACCCCAGTACCTCTGACCATCCATGCTCCTGCCTTTTAGTGAACCTTTCTTCTCCCTCCCTAAAGCAATGGGCAAACCTTGCTAGAACAGAGTAATTCCAGGAAACTCATGTCTGCATGCCAGAGGTTCTTCCTGGGTGGCCACAGTGATGCTTCCCGTCTCGCTGGAATCCCGGTGGGCACTGGGGTGTGGAGGGTGCTCATGAAATCACGCAAGGTACCACATGCACGCTGTGGGTCAAAAGTCCGTTTTATGCATTCTCCTCACCACACTCTTTAAGACTGGTCAGGGTTCTGAGCTTCCAGAAGAGAGAAACTTAGGGTAAATTTATATTTTCTTGATCTGGCGGTGGGGAAACAAAGGTAAAGGAGTAACCACAGGTGAAAAATGTTAGTACAAACTCGGTTGATTGATGGTTTATAATAAACTTAAAGAGAAAGTAGGAAAGCATGGAAATAAAAGGACCCCTGCTTCACCTAATCAAGCGCCAACGAGATCTTGTGAAGTTCACACAGAGGCACTGACGTCAGCCTCTGACACTTGCTACTGATACCTACTGAGCTATCTATCAAGCATAGCTCTTATACCAGACACTGTTTAAAATGTTTTATCTTCATATTTCATTTGATTTTCACAGTAACCCATAGGGTACTTTCATTACTTCCATAACACAACTGAGGAAACTGAGACACAAATAAGTCAAATGCATCGCACAAAGTCACACAGGTTAAAAAAAAAAAAAAAGATGCTCAAACCCAGAACTGACAGTCCCAACGTCTGTGCTTTTTATTTCTGTTCATCAGCACTTCGAGGCCAAGCACCATGTCCTCTTCATCGCCCCTGCCCAGCTGCCAGAGCAGAATGTTAGTAAGCACCACTGAACTGAAATGACTCAACGTGAGCTGCCTCAGGTTCACATCAAGCATCACTGAGTTTACAATTCCCTCCAGGCCAGCTCTGGGCAATGAACAGAGAGGGGAGGTCACAGGCAGGCTCTCCTGTGGACCTTTATGGAAAATGACTTTTTGAAATGGTTATGAAATAAAACTAATTGTTTTGCTATCAGATGTCTGTTAGTTGCAATATTCTGTAATTCCATCTATATCCTAAGTCTCAGCAGAATATGATAAAAATTGCAGAGGGGAGAAAAGAAAGAGTAGGCCTAGGTCAAACAGTCCCAGAGTCTTTGGTGAAACAGAAAAAAGAATCCCAGGGTAGAACTGGGTTTTAGCTTATCATAGCTACAAGGAAAGTTGTTATCCTCTGGAAAAGCTGAAATGGGAGTCCTTCTGTGATAAGACCCGGCTCCCTGCAGGTCACCGAGCCCACAAGCTCAAGCTGCGTCTGCTTCCTGCAGAGCTGTACTCCCTGGGGAGAGGCAGGGTCAGCAGCACCCAGGGCCCTGCAAGGCCCCAGCAATGGTGGCAGAGGCCTCTGCCTCAGAAGAATCCAAGGATACCTGATGGGGGAGTGAACCAAGTGCGCACAGCACCCTGACTATCTTCCAAAAAGCTATTTACAGAGTTGATTCTTAAGATTCTTTTGGATAGGATGGAGATTCAGCTCAGCAGCATAAGCATCTGCCTGACAAGTGTGAGGTCTTGAGTTCAATCCCTGGTACCAAAAAAAAAAAAAAAAAGATAAGATTCTTTTGGGATGCAGCAGGATTTGGGGCCAGGTTTCTAGATGGACGTATAATATGACAGCATTTTTAAGAAAAGGAGTCATAGAGAATCACTCAAACTGCTTCAAAGCTCACAGGCATATAAGGACACCTGAAGACATGACCCCAATTGTCTAGCGCAAGTGCACAGTGGTATACAGTTACACAACCATGACTTGGCACAGGTAAACACGCATGCGCTGGTTATGGCACTATATACAGATGCAAACATGAGATAACAACCTGTATAAGAATTACACAATGAAGACACAGATGGCTCTTGCACTCTTTGCTCTGCTTTGTTCTGCTCTGCTCCACACTGCCTGCTATTGTTACTGATATCTTACATGCATGTGTTCTTTAACCTTGGGACCTCATCCATGAACATCTCCCTTGGGCCCCTCAAGCAGGCCAACAGGGGTGTGAGCAAAACAGATCAATTGATCTTATCCAGACCAGTGAGAGAAACATCATTAAGAAATCCCTTCTTGTGGCCCTGAAGCAAGGCCAGCAGATTGCTTGTAGCTGCTGGTTTCAAACAGGAGCCTAAAGAGAATTCTTTCTGTGGTCTGTTGGCCATTTCAGAACTTTGGAAATGGAATGCTCAATTCATCAGAAAGACATAGCAGGTGAGTATAGCAGACTTCGGGGAAGACCATGGTGCCTCGGGACCTGCACCGTGCAGTTGACTCAGGGTGCCGGGAGAACAAGGAGCTCCTCCCCTCTCTGGGGGGCGGCTGAGAGTGTGGCAGACTTTCAGTGGCCTGAAGGGGAGAGACCATGGTGCATCGGTACCTGCACCGTGCGGTTGACTTGGGGTGCCAAGAGAACAAGGAACTCTTCCCGTCTCTGGGGGGGGACTGTGATCCTGCCTGCATGTGGGCTGAGAATCAGACATCTCATGTCATCCTGTCCCTTGCCCTGTGTCCCCCCTTCCCCTCCCCCCTTGCTTAGCAAGTGGGAGCCAGTGAACTACACATCTTGTGAAAAGATTGGCTATGTTATTTAGTATGAGCTCCCCATATGCAAAGATAAAGACAACCATTTGGAAGAAAACAAGAGACAATATGACAGATAGTGAAGATCTCTGGTTGTCTAGCTTTGAAATTTATGCTTTCTTATGTCCTGTTCTGTTTTGTTGTGTTTAATTTTACCCCCTTTTAAAATAAAATTAAAAAAAAAAAAAGAAATCCCTTCTTGAGGGGTCAACTTCACAGGCCAAGACTGTGCAAGCATTCAAACACCCCTAAAGAAAGCATCTGTTGGACCACTTGTTTTAAAAATAAAAATCTCAGGGCCTCCCTCTGCATTTACTGAGCCCAGAGGCCCAGGCATGTATTTCTAGCTGGGACTACAGGTCCTTTAAGGAGCAGATAAGTCTGGGAAACAGATACTCTAGGCCCTTCCCACAATGGTCCTTAAACAGAGACACAGCACCAGCACGATTTTGAAAGCCATTTGAGAGCCTGATTGAATGTCAAGTGGTTTCAGATCTTTAAAAAATTAAAATAAAATACAATGGGAAAATCATCTTTGAGAGAATAGATATTAAATTAAAATAGACCACTTAGCAATTATTTTCAAAAGCCAGATGATTTTGAATAAAACTGCCAGCACAGCAGAAGCTCAAGGCTTGTTCCCTTTGCACCAAACTTGCTAATAAATGTGCTAATAGAGAAGATTTGTTTGGAATTCAAATGGAGGTAAAACAACAGGCTCACTTGAGACCTGGCTTCATTTTTAGAGTCTGTGCTTTCTTAGGAACTTCAGATCTGAAACTAGGGAAAGCAAGGGCATGTCTAGAGTGGGTAATGGAGAAAGGCCTTGATAGCTGTACCTCCTTGCTGCTTTACTTAGGTCCTGACTACATGCTACGTCTGAGAACCTTCTCTTTGTTTGTACTAACTAGGGTGCATGGGGAAAGGTAGGGAACATGGGCTTTGGGAACATGGGCTTTGGTGGGTTCAAATCCTACTCTGCTGATACGTGTCATTTAAATTCTCTCAGTCTAGATTTCATCACCCTAAAACAGGAAATAGGGTAACAATGAAATCTCCTTCTTAATGATTGTCTCATAACTTGACACAACATGTGCCCATAGTCAATGCCCCATAAGAACTCAGCAGCTATTAGCCAGGCATGGTGGCACAAGCCTGTGATTTCAGCACTCTGACAGGGGTTGAAACAAGAAAGTAACAAGTTCAAGTCCCGCCTAGGCAATTTAACAACTTAGTGAGATGTAGGTTAGTGAGAAGTCCCTGGTTTCAATCCCAGGTACTGAAAAAGAAGAAGGAGGAAGAGGAGGAGGAAGAAGCACAAGCAAAAGAGAAGGAAGTGGAGAAGAAGGAAGAAAAAGAAGAAGAATTAGTCAACTTTATTACTCTTTGAATTATAAAAACTTAATGTGACAGCTTTTGAATTAACCCGGGCCTTACCAGCTCACTTACTGTTAAAACATTTCCTATTTCTGGCTTTCAAATTTGGTTTTTCTACAGCTAACATCTCAGTTCTCAACAAAAACTAGTAGTATTATCAACTTCAGCATGACAGCTTCTTTTAAAAAAAAAATCTATTTCCACTCAATAATTTGCTCTAAACTGTCTCCAAGACCCTTAGGGAAATGGGTTCAATTTTCCAATATTTTACTTATGCTGACAAGTTTGATCTTATGGATGTATGAATTTTCTGTGATGAGATTTTCTGTTTTGTTTTTCTTTATTTAGCCAAGTTTTATGTTTCCTTTAAATCTCTTATGTCAAGCCTTTCTCCCCTGCAGATCCCCCAAGGACAGTCATACTTTTTTAATAACCTTAATTCAACATTCATTTATTCATTCAACAAAGATGAAACAAACATTTCACATCTTCTAGGCATCATTTTTGTCTAGATCTTTCATCTGGCACTTTTCTCATATTTTTATTATTGTTAGTATTGTTACCATTACGTCTTCTCTACACTAGCTTGTGACTTCATTGCCATCAGAGGCGAAGCTAAATTCTTCCCTAACTGCTCAGTGCCCAGAAAGTACTTTCCACACAGCAGACTTTAAGGAAAACATTTTTCCTTGACCTTTGATGATGATCCTTGTCTAGATGGGCCAGTCTCCCTCAAGGCAGAGAATTCACCGTGCTAAACCAGCTTACTTAGGCTTGCTAGTCAGGCATGGGACCTTAAGTAAGCCACTTGGTCTCCAAGCTGCTTAAGCTTTAAGACTTGAGGCAACTTAAAAACACATGTCTCTGGCTTTGTTATGCTAGCCTGGGCCTCGGAATGATTTCTATAATTTCCCAGTGAAGTCATACATTTCACCTTAAAATTCAAATTGTTCCGATAAGCTTATCCATCCTCCTATTTCACCCTTTACCGTCTTCTTCCCCTCAGCAAAAAGACAAATCCATCCTCCTATTTCACCCTTTACTGTCTTCTTCCCCTCAGCAAAAAGACAAATAAAAACATATTAAGACCAAGCTGACTCCAGTCAGCACCACTTCAGCATTCCCTGAAGAACACGGAATACAGTCCTTGGCTCGCTACCAAACGTAAGAAACTTACAGAATCAAAAAGACTAATAGCTGTCCTGAAACAGACTAAAATTACTTTGCATCTTTGACTTCTTTCTGTGGAGATAATGTTACATCATACAGACAATAATCTGTTACTCTGTTTATATCCTCTGCCCTCAAAACCAATTTATGAAAGATAAAATAAAAATTTTCAAAAGCAACGTGGAGGATTTGAGAGATGGTAGTTCCATTAAGACATATCTGTTACCTAGATTTGGCATCTGAGTCTGATGTTTTAATCTCCTTTCAATTTTTCTAGCTCCCTAAAATATAAAAGCTTCTATGTGTTTCTTCCACACACCTATTTTCTGCAATGATTTTTCAAGTTGGGTGTATCAATCACTAGAAATTTGTTTGAGTTGCATAGCCTGTTTGGAGACTAAAGCCACAAGATTGGTCTCCTTGGAGCTATGGGTTGTTTTGCTGCCCTGTGAAGCATACTGTTCCCGTGAGCCTGCCCTCAGCCCTGGTATTGGGAGCTACTAGTTCAAGGCAGAGAGAAAGGTGTGGGTGGATCGGTACAAAGTCAGCACGGCAGATGGAGAAGCAGATTACAGACGTTCGCAAGGTGGGTGAAAGCGTCTCTGTACTCTGGGTACAGCACACTTCACTTTCACAAAATACTAGCAGAATGCCCTCACAGTATGACGATGCACTTGGTCCCCACCTTAACCTGCCCAAAAGGTCAATGATGAGGAAGTCGTGCGATTAGCTTGAGTACACAGAATGCACAAAGGTCACAGGGGGGCTAAGTTCTTCACGTTGCTGGATGCCCAAGGGTTCTGCTTCTGTGCAGACTAAGCTATGGACTGCAGGTGGGATGCCTGGCTGCGTCACAGCCTTCCTGCTTCTCTTGGCTCCGTGTTTGGTGGCAGGAGCAGGAGAAGGGATCAGAAAGGCTCACTACACCCTAGATAGAAAAGATTCTTAGCAATTCTTCTAAAGTCCAAACAGATCCTTGATGCTGGAAGCAGGGTAACTATCCTTACGGCTCTAACCAGGTTAACATACCCTTGTCTTGCCAGGTAGTGAAGTTTATAATGTGCTTTTAAAGTTACGAACTAGGTGCATCATCTGTCCCTACATTTAATAACTGGATTCCAAAAGCAAAAACTACAAGAAAAAATAACTAAA
>PVJX010041235.1:0-14701 GCA_004027295.1 Dolichotis patagonum
CAACACCTGCAAGATGATGCAAAGAAAAATAACGTAAGATTAATAGGGATAAATGAAAAAGAAGGGGACAGCCCAAATGATATCAAGAGGATATTTACAGAAGTAATAGCTGAAAACTTCCCAAACATGAGAAGAGAAACTGACATCTGGATAAGTGAAGCATATAGAACTCCAAACAGCCATAACCAAAATAAAACTACACCCAGACACATAATAATCACCATCCCAGACACCCAACATAAGAATAGAAGACAAAATCCAAAAAGCATTACCAAATTTACCTATACTGGGAAGTACAGTCATGTTTTATGCAATTCTCTACTCCTAATCTACCACTAACATTAATGAGAGCTCTAGCTAAAGTATTACATATCACACTTAAATAGCTTTCAGAAAATCTTCATAATAATTAAGAATCTCAGTGACGTACTTACAAATTTAGTTTTGCAAAGCTTTCTTGTGCATTATGCTTTTCTCGTTCATATGCACTTTCAACTTCCTTGAATTCATTCTTGATCATTTCCAAATCAGCAACAGCTTCTGCTTGGCTAGCCTTTTCTACTTGCAAAGCTCCTTCAAGGTCTCGAATCCGTAACTACCAGATGACAGAGAAGTAATTAAAACAAGCTAGGAAATGCTCAGCTACCATCTTAAATTAAGTAGAATACTGTATATTCAGCAGACTGTTATTCACCCAAACATTTTTTTTACTTAAACAAGAAAATCAGTTTATTCTCAAGAATTTCTTTAAGGTTAGGGACATAGCTCAGTGGCATAAGCACCTGCCTGACAAGCACAAGGTCTTGAGTTCAATTCCCGGTACCAAAAAAAAAAGAATTTCATTAACACCTTCAATGATAGAGGAGTGGAAGATTGAAGAGGTGACAATGCTAGCAAAAAGGATATGCTGATACAATTTAACATGTCCTATCAAAGTGTTTAATTTTGATCTTCTCCATTCAGATCTTTCTTTTATAAAATATGGCAAATTAAGTAGCTTTTGAAGTCCAAAGGTAAGTATTCTTCTTCAATTAAGAAAAACATTATTACATGAATATCTTTATAATCTTACAAAATTTAACAGAATTGTTTATTCCTTGAGATTTCTTAGTATAGAAGAATGGATTTATTATCAAACACTCTTACATTGGAACATTTCTGGCTGCAGTGATCTGATATCTTGGGTTTGCTTCAATATAATCTAGAGGTGGGAGAGTGGGGGGGCAATAGATAAAGCACAACTGGTCTCAAGTAGGTGTTAAACTGAGTTACAGGACTGCAGACACTAACTCTAATAGCTCACTCCAAATTCCACCATGGACCTACATTCAGTACACACCAGAGGGCAGATCGCATTCCCCACTTACCAATAGAAGTAAGTACGTGACTTGGCTTGAATGGCAACCAGATTCTGGGGGAACCAGAGGGGCCGCAGGTCAGGGAGAGCACCTCAAAACCCATAGACCCTAGTCAGGCATGGTGATCCACGCTTGTAATTCCAGCACATAGAAGGCTGAGGCAGGAGGATCACTACAAGCTCAAGATCAACCTGAATTACATAGTGAGACTGTATCAAAAATCAAAACAATGCCAAGTGTAGCAGGGGCCTTGAGGTAGGAGGATCACCATGAATCAGTTCCAGGCCAGCCTATGCTCCACATAGTCAGATCAAGGCCAGACAAACAAACAAAATTCAAAACAAAACAACATAGGTCCAGGCTGGGGACTTAGCTCAGTGGCCTAAGTGCCTGCCTGGCACTTATAGGGCCTATAACCATAGGCCCTAAAGCTAGACATAGAAAATTATGACCCTCAGGATCCAAAAGACTGCAGATCTTGGAAAGAAAATATTCACTGAATAATGTAGGAATTGTTTTCTTCGACTCAATTCTTTTCTGGTTTGCTATTTTGTATTATTTTTATCTTTCCTTTAGATTTTCAGGATTTGGGATTTTTTTTCCTCTTTTTTGTTCTTTTCTCTACTTTTCTTTTTTTTTCCTGATTTTCTGTTTTGCTCCTTCTCTTTGTCTATTGTTTCCTACTACTGTTTTCTATGATCACTAATTACCTTTTAATCCTCAGTAGAACTCCCATCTCATTTTTTTTCCTCCTCAAATTTCAATGATGAATTTTTTTAATTTTGATTTTTCATTTCTTGGTTCTCCAAATCATCTAATTTTCCTAGTGTAACTACTAAGGTTCACAAATCTCTAGATAACTAGTTAACTTTATGTTTTGCTGGGGAATGCTGTTCTATTGTTAGTAGAGGCAAAGTGGTTTCATTTAGTAAATATGTATCATTGGTCAAAAATAGGTCAAATTTTGTTTGTTTTAGGGGGTTATACTATAACTATATATCTCTTTTCTGTGATTAAGGGTGGTATTTCATTAATATGTTCTTACAGTTTATCAATATTCAGTTTCTATTTGATGCCATAATTGATGCTGATTGTGTTACTATAGCCAAGGTGTCACAGCTGATACTGTTAATTGGTGTTCATGGAATGCCAATATCTAGAATGCCTTGGGGTCATCAACAATACTGTGGCACATTCCTGGAAAACAGAGTACAGGGCAAAATATGCTTTAACCTTCCCATCTTGAATAAACAAAGACAGATGGAACCAGGGACAGAGGCAAAGTTAGCTTTGCCAGAGGAGTCACTGAAAAATAGGTGTTAACTAAAGATGTCTTTGAACTAGGAAAAAAGCTTTCTACTCTGGTTACCCTGAAGCCTCAACAGGTAAAAACAAACAAAAGAAAGATGAGAAGATCCCCATGAGAAGATAATCCACAAAATGCTTCCGATAACTCCCAAATCCTCCACAGCTAATCTATGGAAGATCAGAGGAGAAAACCAAAAGCCACACACCTAAATTATTCAAAATGGTATGAGAGGAGAAAACAAAACAATTCAATAAGGCAACTGGCAAGGTCACAGAAGATATAAGTAATAAGATACTGGGCCAATTAAAACCATCAGTGAGGCTAAAGAAGACATTAATTGTTTTGCAAAACATCATCTTGCTTAACAATTAGGACCAAAAGAGAAAAAAACTGGAGTCCATACAAAGACTACAAATAGAAATTCAGGAGATTAAAAATTCTTATCAAAAGTATGCACGGAAGAAGTAAACAATGTGAGGGTACAGTATTGGATCTAGAAGACAGGGCTACTGTTGGTGAATAATCAATGAGAGATCCTTGAAAACAATAAGAGAACATGAAAAATACATGCAGCAACTTCCAGATGACACAAAAATGACACACATTAATTGGAATTACTGAACATTCAGAAAACACAAAGGGCATAAAAAACCTGTTTCCTAAAATAATAGCAGAAAACTTTCCCAATAATGGGAAAGAATTTAACATACAGGTAAATGAGACATACAGAATTCCAAAGAGCCACAATCAGAAAACAAAACTTTTCCATAACACATCATACTCAAAATCCCAAAAGTCTAACACAAGAATGGAGTCTTAAAAACATCTAGAGAAAAGCAAAAAGTCACTGATAAGGAAAACCCCATTAGAATTACAGCAGAATTCCCAACACAAACCTAGAAGGCCAGGAGAGCTTTGGAAGCAAGTGTTTCAGTTCTAAAAGAAAACAATTTCCAACCCAGGCTAACATATTCTTAAAAATTATCTTTTAAAATTTATGGAGAAATGGATAATTTTATGACAAAAAATACCTAAAGAAATTTATGACCACTAAACCAGCACTCTAAATAATTTTCAAGGATACCATAGAAAGAGATAAAGAAATTAACAATGACAAATGATCTAGCAGGATGAATAAACCAGGTAAGGTTAGCAATTAAATAGAAGGGAATCAGCAAAAGAAAAATAAAGCAATGACAAGAATATGTCAATACATATCAGTAATGATTCTCAATGTGAATGGCCTGAGTTCCCTAATCAAAAGGCATACACTGGCAGTCTAGATCAAGAAACAAAATCTAACAGTATGCTGTTTACAAGAAATACATTTAACCAAAAAAGAAACTTGTAGATTAAAAATCAAAGGATGGAAAATAATATTCCACACAATGAGAACCTGAAAAAAGCAGACATTGGCTATCCTACATTCAATGTAGACTTTAACCCAAAACTGATCAAAAGAGACAAAGAAGGTCACTATGTATTGCTTAAGAGGATCTTCAAATAGAAGAGATCACAACTGCTAACATACAACAGCACACCCAACTTTATAAAACAAATACTACTGGACATAAAAGAATAGATAAAATTAAAACTATAGTGGAGGAACTCAACACCCTACTAACACACACTAGATAAAAAAAAAATCAACAAAGAAATATCAGAGTTGAACAAAAGGACACAATAGATATCTACATCCAACAACAACAGAATACACATTCCTTTCCACAGTACATGGAACGTTCTCCAAAATAGATCACATACTAGCCAACAAACAAGTTGAAGTAAATGTAAAAGAAGTGAAATTAAAGGATGCATATTATCAGATCATAATACAATGACATTAGAAACCAACAAAAAAACACATAAATTATGCAAATACATGGAAACTAAACAATACATCCTTAAACACACAAACAGTGACAGAAGAAATCATGGAAAAAATAACACAGTTTCTAGAACTGCATGATAAGGACAGTATAACATACCAAAACATACAGGACACAATGAAAGCAGTCTAAAGAAGGAAGTTTATTATACCTGTGAATGTCCACACGACAACAAGCAAGCCAGCTCAAAGAAATAACCTACTGATGTACCTCAAGGTCCTAGAAAATCAGGAATAATCCAAACCCAATGCTAGTAAAAAGCAGGAAATTATAAAGATCAAAAAAGAAATCAATGAAATTGAGACCAAAAAAAATACAAAGAATTAGTGAATCAAGTTAATGGTTTTTCAAAAGAACAGACAAACCCTTAGCCAATCGAACTAAAAAATAAGAGAAACGACCCAAAAAAATTGAACTAGAAATGAAAAATGTAAACTCACAATGGATGCTATCAAAAATCATAAAACTATATGCCAACAAATTGAATAATTCCGAAGAAATGGATAGATTCCTAAATGCATACAAATTACCAAAACTGAACCACAGTTTTAAAACTGAATAATCCAGTAGCAGGCAATGAAACTGCAACAGTAATTAAAAAAAACAACCAACTGAGAAAAGTCAAAGTTCAAATGAATTCACTGCTCAATTCTACAAAAACTTTAGGTACCATCTAACACCAATACTTCACAAACTTTTTAAATAAATTAGAAGGGAAGGAGTATTTTCAAAGTCATTCTTGGAAGCTACCATTACCCTAGTTCTAAAACCAAAAAAGAATACAACCAAAAAAGAGAACTATAGACCAATTTCTTTAATGACTATGGATGTAAAAACCCTCAACAAGATACTGGCCAACAGACTGCAAAAAATCATCAGAAAGATCATGTACCAAGATCAAACAGGCTTCATTCCAGGACACACACAAATCAATAAATGTAATCCATTACATGAACAGAAGCAAGGACAAAAATCACCACATCATCTCGGTAGATGAAGAAAAAGTCTTTAACAAAATCCAACATCCTTTCATGACAAAAACACTGGGGAAAATTGGTACAGAACATCCATATCTCAATCTGATAATTGCCAACTGTGAGAAACATACTGCAAATATCATATTCAATGGGAAAACACTAAAAGCTTCCCCTCTAAAATAAGGAACAAGACAAAGATGTCTGCTATCACCACTCCAGCTCAACATAATACTGAAACTATTAGCAAGAACAAGTAGGCAAGAAAAAAAAGGGGGGATATGTACAGGGTAGAAGTTAAATTATCATTATCTGCACATAATCTGATCTTCTGCACACTATTTAATTAGTGACTTGTTTAGAATACTGATCAGCAAACTTTCTGTAAAAAGCCAAAAAGTAAACAATTTATGTTTTGTGGGCTGTAATCTTTGTCTTGACAAGCAGCCACAGACATGTAAACAAAGGTACATGACTATTTTTCAACAAAGCTTTATGCAAATAGGCTGCAGTTCAGAATTGGTCCATAGGAAGTAGTTTGCTAGTTAAAATTCTGTGTGCTCTGTTCTCTTAGAAATTTTTAGTTTCTCAGACCTAGAGAAAAGGACACTTTCCTTAACATGCCTCCATTTAATTCTCCTAGATTTAACCCTTCTCTTTGTTACGATTCTAGAGTATTTTAGTATATAGTAGTTCTACCTATGCATTGATAAACACTGATAATAGAGTATAAGCTCCAAAGGGAACTCATTTACCTTTGTACCTTCAGCTCTGACTAGTGATAGGTGATATCCAGAGGATATGCACTCAATAAATAAGGTGTATATTTTTCAGATGTTCTCAAAAAGAAACATTATATTGCTGTGGATCAAAAGAACACATTGCTCAGTAAATTGTTCTGCAAAGGGCCAGATGGTAAATATTTTATGCTTCACAGTCTGCTATAATTTGGATGCGGAATGTTTCCCTCAGATCTAAGTATTAAAGGCTTGGTTCACAGGATGGCATTATTTGGAGGTGCTGTGGACCTTCAGGAGGCAGGTCTTTCTGAGAGGTCCTTGGATCACTGAGGGCATGCTTTTGAAGGGGACTGTGGACCCCACGCCATCCTCTCTCATGCTCTACTTTCTCAGTCATGAAGCGGGAAATTTGCTCTACCACATGCTCCTACCATGATGCACTGCCTCACCAAGGCCCAAAGAAATAAGATTACTCAATCATGGACTGTAAACTCCAGAACCATGAGCCAAAATAATCCTTATGTCCTTTAAATGAGTTGTCTCAGGTATTTTGTTACAGTGATGGGAGGCTTAGAAACAAACAGGCCCCTGGGTCTATCACTACTCTATTCTACTATCGTAGCATAAAAACAACCATAGAAGGAACCAGATTTTCCAAGAATATAGCAGGTGAGACCCAACCTCAATGCTGTAGTATGCCAACTCCTCAAATGTGTCCTTAAGCTAAATACAACAAGTCTCATAACAATAACATTATCCATTCTAGATGCATGCCCCAGTTTTCTGAAAGTAGCTGTTTTCCTGTTAAAACACAATTTAAGGAAATTTACACCAAGAATATCTTTTTACATTTTACCTGAATAATTTCAGAATTAAATTTTGATTCCAGATGTGCTGCTCTTTCCGCTTCAATGTTTTCTTCTAATTTCCGTACTCTTAGGGTAGTTGCCTAAAAGCAAATTAAAAGTTTAACTATCAGCCAGGCGTGGTGATGCACAACTATAATCCCAGCACTCAGGAGGCTGAGACAAAAAGACTACCACAAGCTCAAGGCCAGCCTGGGCTACATTGTGAATTCAAGGCCAGCCTGAACTATATAGTGAGGCTCTGTCTCTATTAAAAAAAAAAAAATTAGCTCACAAACATTGACATTTAAAGCAGATAGAGATCACTATATTCCAAAACTGTAATGAACACATTAGATTACTTTAGCTATGGCTTCAATTTTGTACTCTGAAGAAGTAAAATGTAAAAATCATGCTCAGGAAGAATGCTCCAGAATGGGTTTTTCCTTTTTTAAGCTTTACTGAGAAACATTTCCAACACAAAGATTCTTTCTGTCCCTGGGTAATGCTTTCCTCCAACCCTTGCTAACTACCCAAGTAAACACTGGTCTGCTGTCTGTCACTATCGAACAATTTGTATTTTCTGAAACTTTCTGTAAATTAAATCTTACCCCCTTCATTGCCTGGCCTTTTTCCCCTTGCCCAAGTATTTTGAGAATTCACATATACAGCTGCACATCTCACTAATTCATTCCTTTTTACTGTTAAACAGTGTTTCCACTGCATTGGTACACCACAACCAATTTCTCTATTCACTGCTGACAGGACAGACATGTGAGTTGTTTCTAGCATGGGCTATTAATACAAATAGAGTTGCTATGAATATTTATACACAAGTTTTTTCAGTCTTTTTCAATTCTCTAGGGTAAGTGGGGAAGAACAGAATCACTAGGCTAATAACAGATATACACTGAATATTTTAAAAAACTGCCAGAGTTGTCCTAAGTGGTGATAAGAATTTACATTCCTATCAGTAATGTATAAAATTTTCCATTGTCCCACATCCTCACTAACACTTGTGCAGTCATTTTGGTAGTTGTTTTAGACATTTAAATATTTCTCTAATAGTATGTCATTTTAATTTCTCTAATAACAATGACACTGGGCATCTTTTCATCTATATGTCCCCTTAGACAAAGTATTTACTCAAATCTTCATTGTTCGCAGGTACAGGTCATTTGCAAAAGGAAAGGGAACCAGGAGACAGAGCAAGGGGAGAGCAGAGAGGAGGAGAAGGGGATGAAAAAAGATCTGAAATGTGTTACGGACATGTACCAACTCCCCAAAATGAATGTGATCATTATGTGCTGCAAACATAAAATCTTCATTGGTGTCATTACTGGACATTGAGCCCAAGGTGTCATGTATGTTCACCCAGAGTCTCACACGTGCTATGTAAGAGCTGTACCACTGAGCTGCATTACATCCCCAGCACCCCTCACTTTTTAATTGCGTTATTTTCACACTGAGTTTTGAAAGTTCATTATATAATCTATATACATTTTTATTGGATAAATGACTTGAAAATATTTTTTACCCATCTACATACTGTCTTTTCATTAGCAATACCTTTCACAAAGCAAAATTTTGTGGGCTGGGGATTTAGCCCAGAGGCATAAGCGCCTGCCTGGCAAGTGCATGGTCCTGAGTTTGATCCCCAGTACAAAAAAGAAAAAATCTGTTATGATGAAGTCTAATTTTTCAAGCAGGAATCCATTTTTGGACCAAAACAAGAGTCAAAAGCTGTATTAATACTATTATTGAGAAAATACAATTCTGTGAAGCACTGGGTCCCTAACCACAGAAAGATAACTAGTCATCACCACAGGAGCAGGGAAATTAGGACTAAGGAACAGCCAACATGTCTCAGGATAACAGCAGAAAATAAAATCCGTAGTAGCATATTAGCCAAATATAGATAGTTCAATAGTGATAAAAGCATTACTGACTTTACTTACCTCACTGAATATATTAAAAACCAATGAGCTGTGTAGTTTATAAGGGTGAATTATATGATATAAAAACATATCAATTAAAAAACAAAAGACTAGAAGGGTCAAGAATAATGTCAAAAAACTGCAACCACATAACTTAAACTTGTGTTCCCATTGATGAAAAAAATCCTGTTAATTACTGACTTTACCCCTTTTGACCAAGGGGCACCCAAAGGTTGTGTGGTGCTTATAAAGCATGATTCATACTTATAGCAAAGAAATCCTTATGTTAAGCCATGCTAGAATAAACCTTAACCTAGAGACCCCCAATACTAATAAAAAACATATACTCCTTACAGGATGCAGTTTTTGCCTCTAAACAATTAATGCTGAATTTGTCAGTATCTACTATACTCATTACAGACTCTCTTAAACAGGAATCTAGCCAATCACAAAGAAATAGTCCACAGGGGTAGAAAATAAAAGATTTTAAAAACTATTAAAGGAGGGAAGAAATCAGTCTAACAACATTTAAATACTTTTTCTCATTCTGATAAACATATGTAGATTTCTCTATTAAACTGACAGTCATTTTTTAAAATACATTCTCTGAAAAAGCAATCAACAATCCAGTCATATATATATATATATTACATTACATATTATATATATATTACATATATATACATATATTATACATACATATATATGTATATATACATATATATAATATATATATTACATGTGTTATATATATATTACATTACATTATATATTTCCACTCAAGAAGTTAAAAGGATCTGTTCTTTCCTGTCTTAACTGAACCCAAATAGCCAAAACCTGAGATCACATCTTTATTTTAAACATCTTTCTGCTTTGAATGAAATGTTAAAAAAGCAATCTTATAATCAGTTTATTATAGCTGGACTATCAATGAATTAATAAAGGATAGTTTAAAAAAACTTTAAATACTTAGACTACCTCCTAGAGTGGACTTTGTTGATAGAATAATTAAAGCTTTCCTAATAATTTTTTGTCTTTCAATCTGGCAAATTAATTCTTATATCCACCAGAGGGTGCTAGAGAAGCATCAAGGTGCTAGTCAGTCACAAAAAAAAAAAAAAAAAAAAAAAAATTAGTATGCCATTCCAAAGATGCCTCACTAGCATTTAATCCTAATACAATCAACAAAGCAAGGGCATAAAGCAGAACAGAATTCTGATTAAAATCCAACACAAACTCATATACTTAACTAATCAGGTTAATTATATACAGTTTTGCCCCTAATACAGTTACTATACTATACTAAATCTCTTCCCTAATACTAGGAACAATAGTCTTCTTCATCACAGATTTTTGTCCTTTATTAGCAGTTTGCCATGTCCCATCCTACTGAAATACAAATACTCTGAAGATATTTTTATTTTAGTAAGAATTTTGAGTTTCCTTCTTTCCCTCCCTGTTTCTTTCTCTCTCTCCATAATATACATTGTTATATATTATATTATATATTATATATTAATTATATATTATATATTAATTATATATTATATATTATATATTATATATTATATATTATATATTATATATTATATTAGCTGATTTGTATCTCATTAAATAACATTTAGTCCAGTTAAATAAACTATTACATTTAAGAAAAATGAGCTTTTGGCCTGGCATGGCAGCATACACATGTAATTCTAGCACTTGGGAGACTGAGGCAGGAGGATCACTGAGAGTTCAAAGCCAGCCTGGGCTACAAAGTGAGCTGAAGCCCAGCCTGAACTGCACAGTGAAACCCTATCTAAAGAAGATGAAAGAAAGGAAGGAAGGAAGGAAGGAAGGAAAGAAAGAAAGAAAGAAAGAAAGAAAAGTAAAGAGCTTTCCATCACTGAAGAATGAATATAAAGAAAGATCTCTCCTACCCAACCCACACATACTTATCACAAACGAGGCATGAGCTGTCCACTCTAATTCAGCAGCAGAACTAACCAAACATAGCAGATGTTCTGCACACAATTGCTTCTACAGCTTCCATGGGCCTATTCCAAAAGTTCAGAAAACGTGTATAATGCATATGCTGTAAGACTAAGCGACAAAACACATACCAAAAGAAGTTCCTACTACATTCTTTCCTCTACAAATACAATAGATTCAATTCAAGGGGATATACGTAAACAAAGGAATTAGTCAAGCAAAAAGCATTTCTCTATAAAACCTAGCCTGCTAAAATAGACTCAAGAAAAATAGAGGAACGATCATACAAACACATACGAGGTAGCAATTTCTCAGCAGTGTGATATACAGCACACTTTCCTAAATAGTTATAAAGTTTACCCCAGAATGTCTAATAATCTGTATAAATACAAAATGATTGTTTATTTAACTATTTTTCCAGAATTTTTCACCAGATAATTTCCATTCACACACTTTTACAAATAACCAATACGGTAGTGATCCATCTTCTAAAAGATAATTCTAAGGAATTGGATCATCATAGACATTAATTTTACAATAGCTATTTTAATGCTAAGCATATTTTATTTGGTTGTATTTTAGTGACTCTAAATAATTATTGTATGTGCTGACAGTTATCTACAATACTGACTGCTCACCTGAATGAAGGAGAAAATAGTTGCTATATTATGAGCCCTATAAAAGAAGTACTTAAATTATTTTTTATTATCAAAAGACACCAAAAAGAGCCAGTTTCGAGGTTATAGCTAAGACCAATCTATGAGACCTTTACTGATTATCATCCTTATTTTAATAATATCTTAAAAAGTCGTAATATTACTCTGACCTTTAATGAGGAATTTTTTTAATGGTACCGGGAATTGAACTTACAACCTTGTGCTTGCCAGGCAAGGCCTGTGCTGCTGAGCTATATCCCCGGCCTGAGTAATCTTTTTTAAGTAAGCATTTATTCTGCTAACTGTCCCTTCTACATGAGAGAACTTACTTACATTATAATTGAGACAAATTCTACAAATGAATGTTAACATTCTACAGTTTTCAAACAAGTCTTTTTATTTGGCTTTTATAGTAACATGATGTTTTACAAATAAAACTATAGTATGTAGTATATAATATTTCAAATCATAATGAGGCACTCTAACTTGGAAGGTATGCAGCACTTTTATTTTCTATGTAGCCAGCACAACATATAAGAACAATTCTACTCAGAGGAAAAATTAAAGCTGCTTTGTGAGCTAGAGCATGGGAACTGCTATGTAGAAGTGAATCACTGGATTTGCTCAGTGGCATAAGCGCCTGCCTTGTAAATGAGCAGTTGTGAGTTCGATACCCGGTACCAATTAAAATAAAAAAAGTGACTAGCTGGCCTCCTCCTTAGGGAAGTCCAATGTACTGAACTGTACAGTAACAGAACTCCAAATACATTAAAAGTTAATCCGGCTAAGCAAATGCTACTATGTAGAAATGCTTAAAAGA
This sequence comes from Dolichotis patagonum, assembly GCA_004027295.1. Taxonomy (NCBI): domain Eukaryota; kingdom Metazoa; phylum Chordata; class Mammalia; order Rodentia; family Caviidae; genus Dolichotis; species Dolichotis patagonum. The sequence goes on from PVJX010041235.1 coordinate 12,503, forward strand.
TTATTAAAAACAAATGAATAGATTTGTACTTTTTGCATGATAATCTCATTGTTACATATTATACTTCAAAGGTCAACCAAAAAGGCGAATGCCACATTTAAAGAGTACCCATGATACCCTAGATACCATACCAGGTCCTTGGCTGAAAAGGTCAAAGTGGTTGCTGACCCCTCTATGAGCATCTCCAAAAAAAAGGCCTGTGTTACAGATGAAAACTGATTTGTCTCTAAGAGGCATTCCTTCTATTTCTCTGCTGTGACAGTTCATTTGTAATCATTTTATTAATGGTCAAATCAGACTTGTTTCTAAAATCTTCCAGAATATTTTACAGACACAAGCTCACTTAAACCACTCATTACTATGAATAATAGTGTCAAAAAACAGCTGAACAACAAATACTCAGGGCTCTCTGTGTTATTCATATTGACCATGGTTAATGTGCACTTTTGAGGGTAGAAAAAAAGCTAAAGTCACAACAGCAACAAGCAAAATCTTACAAGTTTCACAAAATACATATTAAAACAATGGGATGATAAAAATAAATTGGAGAGCACATCAATTTTCTTATTCGACAAGAAATGAATAATGAACTACAACACTGAACTTATATTTTAATGGAAAAAATAATTTTAGGTATGGTAAAAAAATAGGAAGTATTATGAATAGAATTTGGGGGTCACAAATTCTAATTACCATAGTGATGAACTAATTTAGCTTCTTTTAAAAACTGCCTTTACCTTTTCTGGCAACAAAAAAAAATCATGATTTAACAAATTTTTTAACACATTATGAATATAAAATGTTGTACTTAAATATGTGATAATTATAAGTGTGACCACATATTCCCAGTGATCTCATCATTTACCTACTTTATAATGATTCCCACAAACACATGACAGCTTTAAAAAGATGAATTATGCAAGGTTACCTTTGTAGACAATTATGAAATATGAAATATATTTTCTTTTTTCACTACATTTAGATAATAAAAGCTATTTTCTATCCTTCTTTATGTTACTACACTATAGCATATGACTGACAGAAGCAATTCAGAATTCATTTGCAAAGACTCTTCTCTCTCCACTGTAATCTTCGAGACTCTTCTATTCTCTCAGAATTAGGTTTGCATCTTCTCTTTTCTCCTTTCTTATTGAGTTAAGCTTATTTCCCATGATAATAAACTCCCCTAGTTGTAAAGAGGCTTATAAACGCCATAGATATTTCTTTTTCCAGTTCACTTTTCCCTTGATCCTGTGGTTTCCAGCACCACACTTACAAAATTGGACTGGGAGTTTGTTTGTTTGGGTTTTTTTTTTAATCTAAGAAATCATTGATCCATGTTACAATGATTAAGCCACACAATGGTATACGGTTTATCAGATTTTAAAAATATATTACATATATATATATATTTCTTTGACCCAAGCACATAAAGAAATCACCCTTCATGAAACATAACTGTTAAACAGCTTCAGGAAAAGCTAGAAAATTTGCATTAGGCTAAACACATAATATTGGTTGCTTTCAATCTAATACTATTGACAGAAAAAAATGCGTTTATTTAAATTAAAATTAACAATTTTCCTCTTATTACCTCAGTATCTCTGAAAATACCTCTTAGATAATTATCTATATAACTAGAATTACTGGTAGTTAATGTTTCCAAAATTGAATGAAAATAGCATAAAATGTCCTTTGGAAATTTAACTTCTTGTTCATTATGTCACCATGCGACAAATATGTTAATACAAAGTATATTCACTTAGAGAACAATTTTACAGGTATCTTAAGGTGAAGGATCACAGATAAATCAAAAGATTACACCTGCCCACTTCTTAGAATAATAGTAGATATTATCTAGGCTACCTTCCAAGCTTCACACTGCCAAAAAACAGAGACCTCCTACTACAAAAAAAAAAAAAAAATTACCAATTAGCTAAGAAGAACCATAAAGTAAAAATGAAGCTAGTCTAAATATCTGCAACATAAACCAACAAAAAAATCACAACAATTAAGTATTTTAGAGGAAAAAATCAAAACTGCTATATTCATAACATATCTTAAAGTTTTTCAAATTAGATAGAACTGGCTTACCAAAAATTCTACCAACAAAAATTAAATTACAACTAACTAGTACTTCTTCACAACTATAAGGCCATTAAAATGTTTTTAGTGAGGAAATCTCCCAGAGACCAGCAT
>PVJX010041236.1:0-14764 GCA_004027295.1 Dolichotis patagonum
CCCTTATATTGTATGTAGGCTATCCGTCCTAGGGCAGGCGTCGTACTCACACCCATAGTCCCAACATTGGACCATGAATCAGTCACAAACTCTAAAAACCTGCCCCCATGACTGCATGAGGCATTGAGGGGACATTCAGACACAAAACATAACACCTACCTTAGGCCATATATAAAAATAAATTGCACAAACACAAATGATGCTTAAAAATAAAATAAATTCTAGATGATTGTCTATTTTTTTGTATCTGTCCACTGCTGACAAGAGTATGAATCATTACTACTTTTTTGGTGGTACTAGTGATTCAGTCCAGAGGCACTTTACCATTGAGCTACATCCTAAGTCCTTTTTAAAAAAATTTTGTGACATGATCTTGGTAAATTTTCAACCTCTGAAGTTGCTAGAACTTCAGGTGAGCACCACTGCACTCAGCTACTGCTACCTTTTTCTTTATATTTGGAAAGTAACATGGAAGAATGTAATGAAAAATCTATAATATTGGCTGGGTATGGTGGCACATGCCTGTGATCTTAGCATTCTGAGAGCCTGAGGCAGGAAGATCAAACTTAGCAATTTAGTGATACATTCTGTCACAGTAAAAATAATAAAGGACTGGGGAAGCAATTCCATGGAAAGGCCCTGGGTTCAATCCCTGGTACCACAAATAATGATAGATAGATAGACAGATAGATAGATAGGTTTTTAAATTATTTTTAAATTTTTCACTTTCACAGTCCAGACTAGCCTTGAACTCACTGTATACCCCATGTTGGCTTTGAACTCACAGTGATACTCATGTCTCAGCCTCCTGAGTTGCTGGGATTACAAGGGTGTGCCATCACATCTGGTAGGTAGATAGATAGATTAGATATATAAGGGATTGAGGATGTCACTCAGTGTGAAGGTACTGGGTTTAGTTCCCAGAACTGAAAAAAACCCCACATAATCTTCAATTTACACCTGTTAGAATGAGTATTATAAAAACAAAAAAGAAATGGGCCTGGTGCTGTGTCGTATACCAGTAATCCAAGCACCTTGAAAGCTGAGACAGAAGAGGCAGGCTGAACTATGTAGAGAGAACTTGTCTCAAAACAGCAACAACAAAAAAATCCAGGCATCGTGTCAGAGGCTTGTAATCTCAGCACCTGGGAGGCAGAGGCAGGAGGATCACCATGAGTTTCAGAGCAGCCTGGGATATATGATGAGACCCCTTTCAAAAAAACAACTAAAAAAAAGAATAAAAAGCAAGCAAGAAAGAAAATGAGTTGTTGCAATGATATGGAGAAAAGGAAACCTTTGTATACTATTAATGGGAATGAAAATTAGTATAGATATTATGGAAATTATAAAAAAATTAAAAATAGAAGTACCATACGATCCACTACTGGACATATAACCAAAGGTAATAAAATTTATATGTTGAAGAAACACTTGCAATTCCTGGGTCTACTGCAACACTGTTCATAATAACCAAGTTATTGAATTGTCCATTGAAGGGTGAATGTATGAAGATAATGTGGTACATAAATATATTAGGCATTGTTTAGTCTTAAAAAGGAGATAAGCCATTCACAGTACTCATGTAATCTTAATATCTGGGGGTCTGAGGTAGGAGGATCACAAGTTCAAGGCTGTCTGGACAATTTAGGGAAACCCTGTCTCAAAATGAAATTTAAAAGTAGCTCAGTACTACCTGGGTACAATTTCTAGTCACACACACACACACACACACACACACACACACACACACTCTACTGGATTCTATCTCCAGCACTGGAAAATAAAAGAGAAGGAAGAGGAAAGGGGGAGGAAAAGAAGAAGAAGAAGAAGAAGAAGAAGAAGAAGAAGAAGAAGAGGAAATTTATGTTATTTATGGCAACATGGAAGACCCTAGAGGAACTTATGTTAAGTAAATAAGCCTGGCTCAGAAAGACAAGATACCATGTGACTTCACTTGTATGTGGAACCTAAAAGGAGTTGAACTCATAGAAATAAAGTGGTGGTTACTAGATGTGGAAGGAATTTCCAAACATTTAGTCAAGGGATACAAAATCTCAGTTATATGAGAAAAATAAGTTCAAGAGGTCAATTGTATAACAAGATGATTATAGTAATAACAATGTACTGTATTTTGCAATAGGGTTATTGAATCCAGGGCCTTTAAACTGAGTTACAACCCCATCCATTTTTATTTTTATTTTTATTTTGAGACAAGGTCTGCTCAATTGTTAAACTATTCTGGCTGGCCTTGAACTCACAGTGATCCTCCTGCTTCAGCCAACCCAGTGTTGGGATTACAGGTGTGCATCACTACACCAGGCTGGGCCTGATTTTGTTTTTATGAAAATGTGGATTGCATTCTTGAAGATTTCTAAGAGCATAGATTTTAAATGTTTCACCACAAAAAGATAACTATGTGAGTTAATGACAATATTATTAACTTGATTTAACCATTCTACAATACTTATTTCAAAATGTATACAGTAAATATGTACAATTTTAATTGTTGGTTAAAATAAATAACAAGTAGGGCATTTTTGTCATTTGTTTTGTTTTTTCAGTACTGGGGATTGAATCCAGGGCCTTTGCACTGAAATATGTCTCCATACATTTTTATTTTGAGACAGGATATCACTAATTCCTTAAATTGCCCAGGCTTGGTTCAAAGTTTTCATTCTCCTGCCTCAGCCTCCTGCAATAGTGGGATTATAGGGTTGTGCCATCATACAAGGTTAGGTTTTTGTTTTTATTTTTGTTTTCTGTGGGTATAAAGTGTACACTTAGCACTTATATCCCTGGGTTGTATCTCCAACATTGTAAAAGGGAAAAAATAAAGAGAAAGAAAGGAAAGATCCTAACTTGTTCTCATTCCACTCCACCATCTTTTACATATCAAGAGGGTACACTGGAATCTCCAATATGGACCAAAAGGAGTTCTACCACTGAGTCACTGAGCTATATCCTCAGCCCTCTTAATTTTTATTTTGAGACAAGTTCTCACTAAATTGCCCAGGATGGCCTCAAATTTACAATACTACCTCAGCTTCCTGAGTTGCTTGGGTTACACGTGTGTGTGCCCCACTTACACATTAGCTTTTTATCTGTAAGCATTTTACATCATACTCACAAGATGGGCTGCTGAATCTAGACATCAAAACTACATTCAAAGGCAGAAAAGGAGCCATAGAATGGTAGTGTCCAGGGAAAGGCCACTCTGCTTTTGTCAAGAAAGGTTTGAGGTTTTTTCTTCTTCTTTTTTTTTTTTTTTCATTTTTGAGACGGGGTCTTACTATGTAGTCCAGGTGGACCTCAAACTTATTGTGTAGCCAAGGCTGGCCTCAAACTCCTAGCAATCCTGTCTGTCTCAGCCTCCCAAGTGTTGGGATTACAGGCTGTTTTAGTTACTTTCCTCTCGTTGCTGAGACAAAATACCTGATGCCCATGTGAAGCAAGGAAATGTTTGTTTAGCTTACAATTTTTTGGAGGTTTCATTCCATTCTCAGTTGGCCCAGAGGCAGGGTGGCATGGCTGAGGGGCAACTGTTCATGGAAGCCACAAAGGGAAACAGTGAACAGCATGAAATAGGAAAAGCATACCTCTTTCCTGCCTTTATGTTATATACGGACTCTGCTCCTACCCTAGGCAGGTGTGGCACTCACATCACCAATCCCAGTGCTGGACAATGAACCAATCACAAATGCTAGATTTAGCCGAGTCCATGATGGCATGAAGTTTTGGGGGGCATCAGAACACAAACCATAACACAGGCCCTATGCCACTACACCTCTTCTATGAAGGTGATATTTTTCTAGACACATCCCCCAGCAAAATTACCCATATATATTGCTTGCCATAAATAGATCACATGCTACATATAGATCAGGGAATGGAAGTAGCTTCCTTAAAAGCAGAGTACTTTAATACCTGAACATATGTACCATTCTGTTAGCAAGAAAGAAAAGAGAGAATGTCATCTGATTAAGCAACCACAGTTTCAGCTACTTATATTTACCCTTTGAGGCAGCTGTTCAGAGTGTGTTTTACAGAAGTAAAAGCATGGTGAAATCTGCATGCTTATCAATAAAAGAATGTTTGAATAAATTGTGGTATATCCATACTGAAGTATATAATGTAGCCAATAAAAATAATGAGTTACATTAATACTTGTTATTATTTATTTATTTGCAGTGCTTAAAATTGAGCCAAGGGCTTCACAAATGTTAGGCAAGTACCCCTAGCCCTGCATAATTTTGGTAATGGTTATCTTTTTCAGAAGTGTGCACATTTAGAGATAGCCCAAGTTACTTCTATAGTACAAATTTTACCTATACATTTACTTCTATAGTACAAATTTTACCTAACTAAATGGAATTGGCACAATTCCTTTCCCTTTTTGTAGCCACAATTTCTTGAGAGAAAATTGCTTTTGATGTTCACAGTTTTAAGCCATGCATGCCTTTTCAAGAAAGAATACTTAGCCAAGTATGGTGATACATGCTGTACTCCCTGCTACTCGGGAGGTTGAGGAAGAAGATTTGTAAGTTCAAGGCCAACTGATAGCAATATAGCAACACTCTTTCATTTATTAGAAAAACACAGGGAGAATAAAGGTATACTTCAGTGGAATGGCACATATTTGTGGTACTGGGTTTGATCCCAACTACCATACATCCATTAAAAAAGTGCCTAGCAAGGTAGGTAGTACATGCCATTAATCCCAGCACTCTGGGAAGACAAGGCAAAGAAGATCATGAGATCAAGCTTGGCCTGGGCAACATAGTTACCTACTGAAACACTGTCTTGAAATTTTAAAAGTAGACTGGTGATGTAGTTCAGTATGAAGGCCCTGGGTTCAATCCTCAGTGCCTCTTCCCAAAATAAATGAAAAGAAAAAAAGAAAAGAATGCATGCTCCTGTAAGTCAAGGAATACATGTAACTACCTTGGTAAACTGATTCTGTTAGAAATTCTGGTTAGGCCAGGCATGTGTGGGAGACAACTCTAGTTACTCCCTTTGAATCCAAAACAATTACTGTGACTTTGATTATTTGTAGACTCATTTCCTTATACTAATATGTAAAAAGCTGGTGATAGCCCCCCAAAACAATTCCACTGCTACCTTAATTGGATGATGTAAATTGATCCTTCTGCTATCTTTTTCTCTGCAATTTACAAAGATGCCAATCTTGCACCTGGCCAACCAGCTCAAGTTACTCACGTAATTCCCACCATCCTCACTATCACTCATCCCTGAGCCAACCCCATCTTCTTCACAAGATAATAAATTCTGGGAGAGGCCTAGGATCAGGGCCTTTGTGCACATGTCCTCACAAGGATTGGATTTAGGACCCCTTGGCTGCCCTTAACTTGGAATGTGTCTTGGTCTTTTTACTCTGTGGGTTGCATTGGTGGTAGTAGATTGAAATTAACTTGCTGGGATTCCAATGATGTCTTGATGGGATTACAAATATAACTTTCTGGGTTGTGAGAAAACTAGAAGGAGGATTACAATACTTGGATGACTGAACTCCATACTTGGGTCACCAATAGCATAGTAGTGCACATCTGTGAATGCAACCCTCAAGATGCTGAGGTAGGAGGATCACCATGAATTTGAGGCTGACCTGAGCTACATAGTGAGTTCAAGGATAGCCTGAACTACATAGCAGGATCCTGTCTCAAAAACAAACAAACAAATAAATAAATAAATGTACAAAATCTATTCTACCAAATGGGTTCATCATAGGAATTTAAGGATTGGCTAATTGACAATAGCTTGAAATGTCTTTCACCTGATACATTCAAGTCCAAATTTAACAGAAAGATCATTTGGATATGTTAATGTATAATGTATGACTGCACAGATTTTATAAAAGTCAAATGTATAAAAGCTGAAACATTTTGTGAATTTAAGTAGGCCATAATACAAAATAGAAAATAATATGTGCTATAAAAAGAAAGTTAACTTAAAAGAAACAGAAGTTATGTAGGTTGGGGGAGGGGGGCAATATCACTGTGGTCCTTGAAAGATCCATAAGGTTTAGACATGCCAACATGATGGGAAAGGGCATTTTAGGGACTGGGCATGTAGCTCAGTGGCGGAGTGCTTATCTGGCATTTATGAGGCCCTAGGTTTAATCCCCAGCATTGTTAAAACAAAACAAAACAAAACAAAACAAAACAAAAGGAGAAGGAGAAAACAAAGAAAAAGAGATAGCCCTTCTCCCTTCTTGAGAACTTTTTCCCAAGGCCAGACAAGACTGCAATGATAAAAGACAACAATCCATAAAACAGAATTAGGAATTCAGATATCCTATGAGGCATCCAAGAGAAAAGGAGAGAGATAAGATGCTTCAATATATTTGGGCCCTTAAATTTTACCTTAGGAAGAAAAGATGCACTTGCTTATGGAAAGGACTTGATATTATTAAATTACAGTGAGCATTGATTGTATATAAATTAGTGTAGTTAATATATGTTGTAAAATAAAACATGGAGAGCTGGATTGAATAGGCATTCCACTGTTTTCAATTGCACACTTCATTTCCTCAAATTCTCACAGAGCCTTGTGAAGTTCCACTGACAGGGCAATGAACCATTGTTACCTCATTCTGAGGCTTATCTGATTTGATGAAGGTAGAAAACTAACCTAAAGTTAGTTAGCTTTTCTAACAATTTGGACTGTAGCTGGGCATGGTGGTGCATGCCTGTATCCCAGCACTAAGGAGGCTGAAGTAGGAAGATCTTTGGGAGTTGCAGGGCAGCCTGAGCTATATAGTGAGTTAAAGGCCAGCCTGAACTATCTGTCTCAAAAACTCAGATAATTACAACAAAAAGAATTTGGACTGTACTCAGACACTTCTCTCAGCTATCTACAGGTTTATTATCTAGGATAATAAACATGTAAAGTTGGATTTGGTGGAGGCATGTTTAGGCCACATAAGCGATCAGCTATCAGGAAAACCAATTTTTCATCCAATTTGGGGTTTTTTGTTTGCTTTGTGTTGCTAAGTATTGAACCAGAACCTTCACACTGAGCTGCATCCCCAGCCCATTTAAAAAATATATTTTGGGGGCTGGGTATTTAGCTCAGTGGCATAAGCACCTGCCTTGCAAGCATGCGGTCATGAGTTTGATCCCCAGTACTGATAAAAAATATATATATATTTTGAGACAAGTTTTGTTAATTCACTAATTTTCCTAGGGCTAAAACTTGTAATCCTTCCTCAACCCCCTAGAGTAAAGGGATTATAGGCATTCCCTACTTTTGTTTTTGTAGTATTAAGCTTTTTGTTTGTTTGTTTTTGAGGTACTAGGGAGCAAACCCAGGGCTTTTACACTGTACTAGATCCTCAGCCCATTATTTATTTGTTTTGGGACAGGGTCTCATTAAATTGCTATGTTTTTCAGGTTGGGTTTGAATTTGCAATCCTCTTGCCTCAACCTCCCAGAATGTTGAGATTGCAGACATGTGCCATCATTCCCAGCTTTCAGGCTGGCCTTGAGTTTGTAGTAGCCTAGGCTGACCTCAAACTCATGGTCCTGCTATAACAACCTCATGATAGTTGAGATTTCAGGGGAGTCATTCAGTCTGTTTAATGTCTTTATATCCTGTAAGATTATAATCTCAAAAGCTGGGTGGGGTGGCACACACCTGTAATCCTAGCACTCAGGAGCCTGAGATAGGAGGATCATTGCAAATTTGAGACCCACCTGAGCTACAAAGTGAGTTCAAGGCCAACCTGAACTGCATAATGAGACCCTGTCTCAAAAAGACAAACAAAATTATAATCTCAGGGCTGAGGATGTAGCCAGTGGTAGAGCACTTGCCTAGCATTCACAAGGCCCTTGGTTTGATCCCAGCACAGCAAAAGAAAATAAAAGTTTGTAAACGCAAGTACTCAAAATTCCAAAAAGAAGAACTATGACTGTTGCATACCACTATAGTTCTAGTGGTACAATGTCTGATAAATAATAGGCACCTAATAACATTCATTGAATGAAGTTATGACCAACTTTACCACTTAAGGATATAAATAGTATCTATTTTACTTTTCCTCATTGTTTAAATAATATTTATTTACTTATCTATTTGTTTTTGGTGCTGGGGATTGAACCCAGAGCTGCATGCATGCTAAGTGTACACTCTATCACCAAGATACACATCTACCTTCAACAGGATTTTTCTAATAGGAAATTACTATCTCTCTTTTGGGGTTTTTATTCCCCATAATTTAAACTCTATGTAACTATTTATTCCAACATTATGAGTCTTACTTATAAATTCTAGGCAAATTGGTTATGGTGGCACACACCTATAATCCCAGCACTTGAGAGACTGAGGCAGGAGGGTCACCATGAGTTCAAGGCTGGACTGAATTACATAGTGAGACCCTGTCTCAAAACATACTCTCTCACTCTGCCTCTTTACATACATACATACATACATACATACATACACACACACATTTTAGTCAACATTTATAAAATTTAGCAAGAAAATTGAGTCAATCCCTAGTATTCTTGCTTCCTTTGCATTCTGCAATTGGCATGGAATGTAGAGAAGTTTAAAATGCCAAAGTTACAGTCTTTATAAGTAGAGTCATGCCCAGTTGTGGAATTTTTTTAAGTGTTTTGCATTTTATTTAAAGAGAAAAAACAAACAACCAGACAAAACAGAAAAATGGTAGCAACAATACATAATTCCAAAGGGAAAAAATAAAGGAACAAAACAAAAACAAAAACACTAAGAAATTGCAACTTGAGACATTACATACTCTCGTCATTGGAAATACTTGTTCAAGTTACAAAATTAAGGCATACAAAGTAGACATTCAAACAATGAGACTGTTAACAGTTCTGCTCAACAATCTAACAAAAACAGTAATATGGTCATCTATCTTACACACTTAAACATAAATGCAGTTATATCCTTTACACAACTTTCTTTTCCTCTCTTTTTTACAGTAGCAATTACACATTTTGGGTTTTATTACTCCTACACTTCTTATTATTTTTTACACTAGAGAAACAATGTGACATGTATAAATGTGATTCTTATTTATCTTACTAGTGAAGATACTCTCAAGTTGTCTCCTTTTCTCTATGACGGCCTCAAGACCATCATTTTTTATAGCTGAGTAATATTCCACTGTGTAAATATACCACATCTTTTTCATCCACTCTGCAGTTGATGGGCATCTTGTTTCCAAGATTTAGCTATTAAAAATTGGCTGCTATGAACATGGGTACACATACATCACTGTGATATGACCTTTTCAGGTTTTCTGAGAAAATACGCAGGAGGGGAAAAGCTGGGTTGAATGGAGCTTCCAGTCCTAGTCTTCTGAGAATTCTTCATATTGATTTCCATAGTGCTTGCACCAGAATGCACTCTGCCCAACAGTGGAGCAGTGTTCCTTTTTCCCCGAAGCCTCACCAACATTTGTTATCAGTTGATTTCTTGATGGCAGCTATTATTTCTGGTGTGAGATGATATTTCAATGTTGTTTTAATTTGCATTTCTTGAATGGCCAGTGATGGTGACCATTTCTTCATGTATTTATTTGCCATTTGTATATCTTTATCTGAGAACAGTGTGCTCATCTCAGATGCCCATTTTTGAAGAGGGTCTTTGAATTTGAGGGGCTTGATGTTTTTCAATTCTTTATATGTTCCTGATAAAAGTCCTTTGTCTGAAGGGTTGCTGGTTAAAATTCTTTCCCATTCTGTGGGTTTTCTTTTCACTCTGATGGTGATTTCTTTTGAAGTGCAGAAACTTTTCAATAATGAGATCCTAGATGTTGATTCTCTGAAGTGTTTCCCATGCAGTTTGCATTTTGTTCATGAATACTCCTGCCTACTCCTATGTCTCCAAGATTTCTACCTACCTTATCTTCTAGTAGATTTAGTGTTTCAGTTTTAATATTTAGGTCTTTGATCCATTTAGACTTTAGTTTTGTGCATGGAGATAGGCATGGATCTAGTTTCAGTCTTCTGCATGTGGAGAGCCAATTTTTACAACACCATTTATTAAAGAGGTTATCCTTCCTCCAGCAAACATTTTTAGGCCTTTGTCAAATATCAGGTGGCTGAGTGTCTTTGTAGTTGTGTTTGCATCTTCTAATCTGTTCCATTGATCCTAAGGTCTATTTCTTTGCCAGTACCATGCTGATTTTATCACTGTGGCTTTGTAGTACAGTTTCAAGTGAAGAATTGAGATGCCTCCTGCCTTGCCTTTATTGCCCAGAGTTGCCTTTGCTATTCTAGGTTTCTTCTGGTTCCAAATGAATTTTTGGAGTGTTTTCTCTAGATCTGTGAGGTATGTTGATGGTATTTTGATTGGGATTGCATTAAATCTGCATAAGAGTTTTGGGAGTATGGCCATTTTCACAATGTTCATTATTCCTAGCCAAGAGCAAGGAACATCCTTCCATTTTCTAATATCCTCTTCAATCTCCTTTTTTTGTGTTGTATAATTTTCAGCATATAGGTCTTTTACATTTTTAGGTTGATTCCTAAGTATGTTATTTTTTTAGATGTTATTGTGAAGGGCGATATTTCCATAACCTCTCTCTCAGTGAGCTTCTTGTTTGTGTACAGGAATGCTATTGATTTTTGCCCGTTGACTTTTTATCCAGCTACACTGCTGAATTTGTTTATTACCTCTAGTGGTCTTTTAATGGAGATTTTTGGGTCTTCTATATAGAGTATCATGTCATCTGCAATAAGTGATAATTTATCTTTTTCCTTTCCTATCTTTATTGCTTTTATTTCTCTCTCTTGTCTGATTGCCCTGGCTTGTTTTTCCAGAACTATATTGAAAAGGAGTGGTGATAGTGGAGATCCTTGTCTTGTTCCTGATTTTATAATGAAAGGCTTCCATTTTTGTCCATTTAGTATAATATTGGCTGTTGGTTTGTCATAGATGGCCTTTATAATGTTGAGGTAGACACCGTGTATTCTGAGTTTCTGAAGGGTTTTTATCATAAACATGTGCTGGCCTTTATAGGAAGATTTTTCTGCATCTATTGAGGTGACCGTGTAGTTGTTGTCTTTGGCTCTGTTGATATGGTGTAACACATTTATTGATTTCCTTATGTTAAACCATCCCTGCATTCCTGGAATGAACCCCACTTGGTCAAGGTGTATAATCATCTTGATAATTTGCTGCATTCTTTTTGCCAATATTTTATTGAGAATCTTTGCATTAATGTTCATTAGTGAGATTGGCATATAGTTCTCCTTTTTGGTTGGGTCTTTCTCTGGCTTTGTTATCAGAGTAATAGTTGCATCCAGGAATGATTTAGGGAGGATTGCTTTCTTTTCTATTTCATTGAAGAGTTTAAGGAGTATTGGCATCAAATCTTCTCTAAAGTTCTTGTAGAATTCAGCTGGGAATCCATCAGGACCTGGGCTTTTCTTTGTTGGTAAGTTTTTTTTTTTATTACATTTTCAGTTTCAATAGCTGATATTGGGTTACTCAAGCTTGCTATATATTGTTGGTTGAGCTTTGGTAGTTCATATGTTTCTAAAAATCTGTCCAATTCCTCTGTGTTTTCCTCTCTCTGTGAGTAGAGAGTTTCAAAGTAGGTATTCATGATCTTTTGAATTTCCATGGGATCTGTGGTAATTTCATGCTTTTCAGTCTTTATTGCATGAATTTGTGTTTTTCTTTTTTTTTCTTTATAAGGTTAGCTAGAGGTTGTCAATTTTGTTTATTGTCTCAAAACCCAGCTTTTTGATTCATTAATTCTTTGTATTATTTTTTTAGATTCAATTGCATTGATTTCTGCTCTATTCCTTACAATTTCCTTTCTTCTTCAATTTCCTTTCTTCTTGTTTAACTTGCTCTTCTTTTTCTAGAATCTTGAAATGAAGCATTAGATTGTTTATTTGTGCTCGTTCTATTTTCTTGATATTACAGTGTATTGCTATATATTTCCCTAAGACAGCTTTCATTGCATCCCACTGATTACAGTATGTTGTGTCTGCATTTTCTTCCTTATTTCATCTTTAGCCCACTGGTTGTTCAAAGGTTGTTATTTAATTTCCATGTATTTATGCCAGTTTTGCAATTTCTTTTGCTATTAATTTCCAATTTCAGTGCACTATGGTCAGATAGTATGCATGGGATAATTTCAATACCTTTGCATTTACTTAAGAATGTTTTATGGGATAATATATGGTCTATGTTGGGGAATGTCCCTTGTGCAGCTGAGAAGAATGTGTATTCTGATGTGGCTGGGTGGAACACTCTGTAAATATCTACTAAGTCCAATTGCTCACAGGTATGATTCAGTTCTATTATTTCTCTGCTGACTTTTGTCTAGTTGATCTATCTCTTTGTGACAGTGGGCTGTTAAGGTCCCATGTAATAATTGTGTTCTTCTGTATTTGGTTTTTCATGTCCTTTAGTATCTGTCTTATATAGTTCAGTGCTCCTGTGTTTGGTGCATATATATTTATAATTGTTAGTTCTTCCTTTTGGATTTTTCCACTTATGACCTTCTTTGTCTCTTTTAATCATTTTAAGTTTGAAGTTCATATTTCCTGCAAATAGAATAGTTACCCCTGTTTTTTTTTCTGGGTTCCTGTTGCATGGAATACTGTTTTCTACCCTTTGACTTTTAATCTATGAGTTTCTTTTTGAGTCATATGTGTTTCTTGTATACAGCATATTGTGGGATCCTGTTTCTTGATCCATTCCATCAACCTGTTTCTTTTGATATGTGAATTGAGCCCATTTACATTTATGGATATCACTGATATATACTGGCTTACTTTGCCATGCTGTGTTACTACTGTTAGTTTCCTGCTTTTCTCTCTTGTTTATTTTTTTGTCCAGCCTAGTGATTTCTCTCTGTTGTTGTTCTGGAGATTGTGGTCATTTTTTCTCTATCTAGTACGTCCATCAGCACTCTTTCTAAGATTGGTTCTGGTGGATATCAATTTCTTCAGTTGCACTTTGTTATGGAAGTATCTTGTTTCTCCATTAAATTTGAAAGACAGTTTTGCTGGGTATGTCAGTCTGGGTTGAAAGTTGTTTTATGTTAGGGCTTGTAATACTTCACTCCAAGCTTGTCTTAACTTGAAGGTTTGTGCTGAGAAGTTTGCTGTGATTCTAATAGGCTCTCCTTGATAGGTGAGTTGTGCATTTTCTCTAACAGCTTGTAGTATTCTTTTTTTATACTGTATGTCTGAGATCTTAATTATTATATGTCTGGGTGTAGGTTTATGTTGGTTATGACTGTTTGACATTCTATATGCGTCACTTATTTTTATATCAGATTTTCCCCATATTTGGGAAATATTCTACCACTACTTCTGTGAACAACTTAGCTATATCCTTTGCATTGTTTCCTGTCTCCTACTGATACCTATTAATCTAACATTGTTTCTCCTGGCATCATCTTGTAGCTTCTGGATTGTTATTTCATGCTTCTCTGTTGTTT
This sequence comes from Dolichotis patagonum, assembly GCA_004027295.1. Taxonomy (NCBI): domain Eukaryota; kingdom Metazoa; phylum Chordata; class Mammalia; order Rodentia; family Caviidae; genus Dolichotis; species Dolichotis patagonum. The sequence goes on from PVJX010041236.1 coordinate 13,454, forward strand.
TTATAAGTTCTACCCTTTCAAGATTGCTATCTGTGATCCTGTCCTCAAGGTCTGAAATTTTATCCTCAGCTTTATTTAAATGGCTTTGAAGGGTTTCAATACAATTTTTTGTTTCTTGCATATCTCTTTCAATTTGTTTCATGGATTCTAGTTGTTTTCTATATTGTTCATTCAAAGTTTCAATCAATTTCCCATGCTCCTGTAGTTTCTTATCTATTTCTTCTCTAGCTATGTTGAGCAACTCATTCACTAATGTTGTTACTTTTGTCTTTACATAAGACATTATTTCTAATTTGAGTTTCTCTATAGCCTCATGGATTTGTTTCTTTACTTTATTTGCCATCTTTTCAGAGATTTCTGATGTATGGTTTTTAGGGTCCTCTATTTCATTATCACCTGCACTTGCCCCTGATTGGACTAGATATTTGGGATTGCATTTTTCCTTTTTGTTTAGTCATTTTCACCTTTTGGGTAAATTTCTGGTCTTTCTATCCCAACAGTCACAACTTTCTGTGGTGTGTGTTTCAGTGTCCTACTGTGTGGTTGATGTTTGTCAAATTGCTGTGTACCACCATGAAGAGGAGATCCAGTCTCCTGAATTCCTCCTACCATGCCTGTTGGGTGAGTGCTATAGTCTTTCTGGGCTAACTATCCCAGAAGTGTTGATGTAGGCAACTCTTAGTTCCTGCTGTTGTTATATCTTCAGGTTGTTGCAGGTCACCAGTTCTCCCTGGTTATAGTGTTTTTGTCAGCTGAGGCCCTACTGTGTCACTGCGGGTCTCATAAGTTCCTTTAATTTTCTGTAAGTTGGGTAGGTGTTATTGGCACACTCCTCAACTTGTCTGATGTTCTCTGTGTGGGGGTAGGGAGTTACCCACTCTCTTACCATGTTAGCTAAGGCCTTACACTTGGAGGGAGTTTCACTTCTGCTCCTGTTTATCCACTATAGACCTCTATTTTAGGGGGCAAACTCACCACACTGACTGGAGCCTGATGAGGTCTTCTGTTTCAGTGAGGGGTTCCTGAGTGTCTCATCAAGCCAGCATGGTAGTCCACTGTAGTCCAAGGTTCCAATATTCCTGGAGGCAGAGTGGGCCAGCAGCAGCAGTCCCAGGCAACTGAGGCCTCCAGTGGGCTTCCTTGATATTCCTGGAGGAAGGGCGGGCCCAGAACAGCAGTCCCAGGCAGCCCAAGCCTGCAGAGAGCCTCCTCGATGTTCCTGGAAGAAGGGCAGGCCCAGCAGCGGCAGTCCAGTGTAGCTGAGGCTTTCTGCTGCCAGCCTTGGCAATGCTCCTGGTGGGAGAAGGGCGG